>LCWF01000160.1:0-45698 GCA_001006345.1 Phaeomoniella chlamydospora | reverse complement strand
AAATAAATTTGAAGAATATTGAACGTCATATCAAAATCAATCTATCAAATCCATTCTCGATCCCACGTATACATGCATACATACATAAGGAGTACATGCATGCATGGTATTGTATTACATTGCATTGCATTACATTGCATAGCTACCTACACACCACATATACTACGTACACATTGTAACAATCACGCCACAAAACTGAAAACTGAAAACTGGCACTTCCTTATCACCTAGTTAACTTACATATTATTAATTTATATCTACATAGTATCTATATATCCACTCGCCTTACATCATTTCCTCCGAGTCAATAGACTTCACAAGCCATTCATCCAGAAGAATATCATCTATCTCCCCTCTCAATTTCAGATCCTAAGTCAATAATTTTCGTATGAACTTTTTTCTTTAAATTTATTTTATTAAATTTATTATTTTTTTATAAAAAAAAACCCAAATTCCTACCTCAAGGGATTTCATCCAAAGCAATAATACTGATAATGATCTTTTTCCCCTTCAGAAGAATTCTCAAAAGACCACTCACTCGCTGCCTTTCAATAATTACTCTTTTCCCTCAGATTTATCTGCTTATCACGACTACCAAAGCATTAAACAGTCAGGCCAATATATTATGGTCTGGATTGGGCATGCTTTTGCCTATAAAGGTTTGTCTGTTTGTTTGTTTGTTACACTGCTTCAGAAGAGCTACAATAGAGGTTTTTTTTTTTTTTTTTACAATGAAATAAAATCAAAAAAAGCTTCTCGAATTGATTATCTGGGTTCTTGCATACATAATAATACCGGTACGATGAAATATGGACATGAACAGTGACGTACATATACATACTATAAGTAAGCTCTCTTGAACCCATTTCGAACATCAAAAACCAATCCCTTTCCTCTCAAGCCTTCTAAAAGTCTTCCTGTTAGAAAGATTCTTTACATTCCCCCGAAAGAAAGCCAATAATGGATGGCGGCGCTTGTTTGGCAAAGACAAACACTTCAGGGCAGAAAGGTCGGACGGATGCAACATTACATTTGATACTGTAGCTCAGTGTAGTTACTGGAAACTTTGCAAGAAATCACATCACATTTCAGAAAAGCATTTATTAGATACCACCGGGAACAAATCCATTAATTTGTGATGTTTCGTTTTAACATAACCATAAAATAAAATCTCAATGAGCCAGACCTGATGTTCCATGCATAATTATTCAGCTAATAGTGCAATCAGTCAGTTGATTGGAATCATCCAGTAAAAAGCAGATAGATACTGTAAGAAATGTACAGTACATGTATGTTGATCTCAGACCCAACACTTACTGTAGTGTATCTTATCTTACTAGAAGTTTATTGGGAAGCTAAGATTAAGTAAAGAAAAATTTGAGGATTAAGAAATAAAGGGCTGGGGGATGAGAATAAAGAAAGAAAGGAAGGATCTCTTCTTTTTTCTTTCTTTTCTGTGGAAAGAATTTTGTTTTTCTAGATTTTATCTGTAGAAATAGACAAATAAATAAATAAACGATGAGATAAAGGGAGAAGAAAGAAGATAACTTAGATGTATTATATTCGGTGAAAAAAACCAAAAAAAAAAAAAAAATTTCCATGGCAGGTAAGATACAGATACTGTACCTATGAAGATCAGGTCAGTGAGGGAGGAAGATTCTTGATTGAATGCGATGATGATACTTTGCTGTATGTCTGTCTTGAAATAAGCTGTAGTGTGGTGAATCAATATCTAGGTTTCATTGATTTTATTTGATTTGATTCGATTCGATCCGATTTCATCGGTTTGGTTGGGTATGGTTTGGTGAATCAAAGGCTTTGTTCACATTCACTTGAACCGAGTATATTGTCTATATATACAGTATATATAAATATATGGCTATAAGCTATTTGACGGTTTAAATATACCTCTTTCCTCTGAGTCACTTCGAAGCTTTGGTTACACTTTCGAACGATCAACGTATCTACTGTTCTGTTTGAGAGATTTGGATCTTTTGTCTTGGTTGTGGTTGGACTTTTCCGTTCGTTTGTTTGCTACTGACGTGGTGGACTTGAGATTGTATGAGAATCGCTGGTTGGGTTCAATTTGGTCGGTGACAAGTCTGAGAAAACAACCTGGAGATATAAAACGACCTTGGGAAAGTTGAGGAAACGAGATTATGAGCAAGTCAACGTCATCACAACTGGACACCGATATCGTGGGCTCTTTCCCACGGTCTATTGAAGTGTCGTATATCAGGGGTGAAATGGCATTCAGAAATTTGATTCAAGGTAGGAATTGTTCGGCGACAAACAGCATTTCAGACATGAGAGGGGGAAATGAATGTTCCGATGTCATGGGTCAGAAAGGTCATGAGCAACTGGCTGGGTTTCATCCTAGTACTGCGCTCGTTGTGTGTCTTCTAGGTATTTCGATCGGTGGGTTTGTTTCCATGTGCTTGGGGGTGTGGTTTTGTTATAATAGGAAGAGATGGATAGCAACACGGAGAGTACGAGATGAAGATGTCGAGAGAGGAAAGACGAATGGGATTCATGGTCGGGCGAAATCGATTCTTACTTGGTTGGCAGTGCATGGATGCAGTGCGAATAGCCTGGGTTGTTCCAGCGAAGCAAATCGTGGTGGTTCGGATGAGATGAAAAAGGACTTCGGCGATGTGGCTGCAGTCTTAAGAGATGGAGAGATGTATGAAAGGACTGTTAAAGGTGGAATACCCGAGATTGTACATGCAATGAAACGGTTTCCTTCTATGCGTGCTATCGTTGAAGATGCTAGCACAATTCAGACTTCTGACATGCAGATTGACGAGGACGATTTGCCTGATGGAGATGGGAAGGGTCATGGAGGTGAGGTTGATAGAGATCCTTTCCTGGACCGAGGAATGTTCGATGACCCTTTAGCACTGTATATGGTCAAGAATATTTATGATGAAAGTGTCTTCACCGTTGGCGAGAGTAGCGATGAGGGAAAAGAGTTGGATGAGACCGAGCAGGATATTGAATGCGATGTTAGTATCAGAGGAGTCCATGTGTGATCTCAAGGGAGATCTGGAACTTTATACATGGTTTTTGAGGATGAGAGTTGTGGAAAGTTTAGCAATGTGATGTTCAATTGTAAGAAGAGCTTTCGCTCTGCCAGAAATGAGTTATCCCTCCGTGAAAGTCCACTGTCTCCAAGTTGTCAAATTCAAAGGGGACTGTCGACTTGATGTCATGGCTTATCGCCATTGGTTTTGGGTCACAGATGTGAAGCCAAGATGTTATGACCAATTTTCTTGCTTCGGGGTGGCAACTCTGGTGACATGTGCAGTAATTTAGCAGCATAATAAGCGACAAATGGCTTCCGGGATTATTTATAAAGACTGATATACTTACCGCCGAAACATCGTCGGTTCTCTCCTCGTCGACGTATGTCTTTGAATCCCATGCATACTAGAACCGAAGAGCAACAATGACTTCAGAGAAGCAAAGGTGCAGATCTGTCGTAGGCAGCTTGATGCCCACACTTCAAAACAACAGTGTCGTTATCCACGGCATGAATATGTCGTTTGCCACGGTCAAACCCACGGATGGAACCACACAGGCGGTCAATATTGTTTGATTTCTGAAAGTTTTCAATACCCATTCGGGCGACCAACTCAAGCGAATAACCTCATGTAATTTAATGCAAGCGAATGGTGTATGGGGATCACGTAAGGAAGTATGAACATCAGCGGAGTGATGGCCGTTTGCTGAAGGTGAAGTGGAAACTAAGAGCTTCAGGACTCAACGTCGGGAAGTCCCTGTTCCGATCAACGGGCCAAAACGTGAGCGGCACGATCGAGAATGACGGAGTCGATAAATATATAATTGGAATTTGACGGTATATGCCGTAAGGGGTTGATGTGATAGTTTCTAATCACCGTCATCTGCATAACCCAAACCCGAGGTACAATCGTGGAGCATTCGATGTTTTGGATGCCAAATGCCAAGACAATGGCATCTGCAGGTTCTCTGTTTGGGAATCTCATCGTCTTGTCCCTTGGCAACAACGTCTACGGCCGGCGGAGAGTTTAGTAATCGAAATTCAGACTCACCCCTATAATTCGATCAGCGACTTGCCTAGAACGTTGACATGGACGTTCCAAACTTCGCCTCTATTCATACGCTCAATATCCTCTACCACGTCTCCCTTCCCACAAGACAAATGGAAATGCTGGTTTGATAAAATGGATTTGAACGTGGCCTGCGGAATATGCGATCACTTACGACGTTGCCGGGAATACGAGGATCAAACCAAGAGGCCCAAGCAACTGGAAGCCAAGTAGCTTGAGCGAGTATTGTAGCCAAGACCTAAGGAACTCGCCCATGAACCAGTCGTAACCTCTTGTGCAGAGTGCATGTATTGGTGAACTCAATTGAGCGGAATTTGGCAAATGTTCGAATATGCCACGGCGAAGTAATGGCTACCAAGCTGCGCCGTTACCCCCTCGAATGAATCAATGATCCCGATGTGACAATGGCAAACAGAGTGTTCATGGCACCATGACGAGGCGGGCGGGACGTTCCATAATCTCAACGATCCTGTTGTATCAGACACTGATACTTGGTCTGGCCCAAGGGACCCTGTTATGGATTATGATGTACAGTAATTTTAGACTTGGAGTTGGAGTATTCGCGGTTACGTGTTACAACGCATGTTAGCGGCACCAGCAGGCGAATGGATTGAGAGGGAGGAGCATTAGAAAATTGATGATTCGCGCTACTGTATGATCGTTTACCCTACCTAGGTAATCCCTTGTGTGATTCTTCTAATTACAGAGTACTGACTCTGACTTTGAGGCTCTCGGTGCGGAGGTGGGAGGTGGACTTACAAGTTTGTGCCAAGCTTTGATTGCCAGATCTGGGTCGCTGATCCGTCAACTGTCACAAGCCAAGTTTCACCTCCGTCCAACGCTTCTCAACACCGACTTGATCGTCTTGGCCAGATTACAGTACAATCCCACATGAGCGTTGAGCCACCTAATCTCCATGGATAGTCATGATCAAGCAAGTGATAGAATAGACCCAGTGAGAAGCCATCATTCTTGTTTCTTGATTCTTCGGACGTTGAAGAACGACTCCCGCTGAAGCCTATGGTCTAGTTGCCCAGAACGACAGCTGGACAGAACAGGACAGCGTTATCCGGCCAGCTGCTAGAGAATCGACTTTTGGTTCTGGAGTTGTTGATATCATACTCGACAACTGCTGACATACTCTGGTAGCTTCGGAAGTGTGTTCTGGGACCCATTTCTGTCACAATCGCCTATACAAGTTCCGTCTCATATGGCTTGGCATCCTTATGCGATGCTCCCATTGTTCGGTCGATCATCATTTTGGCGCTCTATGCAACGCTTACTTACCGAAAGTTGGCTCACCGATTCTCTTACCGTCCTAACGCTTGTTATCGGCCAAGCAGCATTCGGTTTGGCGAAGACGTCTCAGCCACGAAAAAGGTAATATGTGTGAAGCCTGGGCGGCAAAATGATGTCTTGTACCCTAGAGGATCAGCCTAGCTCTCCTCAACCTGGTCAATCCAAGAACTCCTGTAGCTTTGCATGTTCCGAAAATTTCCAAATCATTTCCTAAACGGAAACTAATTTGTGGGAGCCTCGAGGTATATCTCAACCAAAAGTATCTCCTTCCCATCCATTAATATTTCTCTCCCAGTATCTCACAGTGCACATATCTTTATTCATTCATTCTCAGCTGACCCAGAGTCGCTCATTTCTCGTTCGTTACTCTATCCATTTTACAATCCCAGGCCGGACCTGCTCAATAACTCAAACATTATGGTGGGCAAATCATCTTTGCTAGTAGCAACACTAGCTATTGCCACTCCTTTAGCTACTGCGTACATGCCTACGACAGGGAGCACCGGGTTATCCCTCTTCATGGTCGCATCAGCCGTATCTGCCGCCAATGCATGGGGACAGGGTTTCGCAGTGTATAAGAGGGAGCCAAAGAGAGGCACTGGAGCAGCTGCCGCCTTAGAAGCGCTGTCAGAGAATGCCCAATCGTTGGGAGTGGAGAAAAGGGCCAGTAATGCAACGACGGCAGCGGCAGCAGCAAGCACTGCAGCAGCGAACGCAACTTCGGCTGCAGCGAACACAACTTCGGCGGCGGCGAACACTACGGCAGCAGCAGACAATACCACTACTGCCGCCACAGACAACACATCAAGCGACGATGCAGATGCAAACAGCGATGATAGCAGCGACGACGACAGCAATGATAACAGCGATGACAGCGCCATTTCAATCACAGAGACTGCAACAACCATCATATTCGGACGCGATGCAGACCCGGAACCGGCACCAAAGCCTGAGCCTAAGCCCGAACAAATCACACAATCGAAGGGTTTCAATGGAGGGTTCCTCAAAAGAGAGCGCCGATCTGCAAACCAAGGACTTATGGAAAAGAGGATGCGAGAGATTGGATTCACTGCATAGGGCCGTTTACCCATAAGATGTGAGAGCCTTTGGTAGGGATGATGATTCTTTGACGGGTTCATTGGTAGAATCGGCGGCTCTGGAGCTGCCTCGGGAATTGGTGTTGAAGGCTATTTTTGAATGTATTATCTGAAAACAATGACAATAGCGATGCTCTTTTCTTAAATCTTGACGGAAATCTTGAAATGCATGAGTATTCTGTGTCACAGTTGCATATTCTCGTCATTCTATCTGATCAACAAGTAGACGCAGTCTTGAGTCCATGGCAAAGTGTTATGTTTGGTGATTATGTCATTGAGCAGCGATACACTTCGATGCACACGCGGGTAACCCACGAGGCCTTCAGAACTATAGTCGTATGCGCTAAACCAAATTAGTGCAAACATCAACAAACCACTGAGCGTTTCTCCAATCCAATGATTACCGCTCAGCTTTCATTTCCCACAACTCTGTATTCACCAAGCGACCTCTTTCTTCTACATTTCTTTCGACAAGTGTTGGGCCCGGAGCGCAGGCTATCTTCCGACAATATCGGGGGTGCCTTTTGCTTAACTTTTGGTTTTTGGGTTCGTCTCAATTGGCGATTTCACATAACGACCCGAGATGATATAGAGCCTGTACATATTGACCACTTTATCTCTTTCTTTGCGATCGACAGTCACCATGTCTCTCAACGGTAATTCCAGGAGGAATCCGTTCGGGCGCAATTCGATGTCGATATCCTCTTCGGCTGCACCACAGCTGGCCCAACGGACAACCTCGAGGCCGAAGTCAGCGGTGTTTGCGTCTTTGTCAACATTCGAACAACCCCCACCAGTAAAAAGCGACAGCTTCTCCCCTAGTGCAACACCACCTGGCAGGCTATCCCATGCCCGAACTCAATCAACAACGAACCGCTTAGGTGCTACAGGCTCTGGTACCTTTGCGCCGAAATTTATTAGCAGCGAAGAAATGAAGAATGGATACCAGAAAGTGGACGGAATCGAAGGGGAGAACGACTTCTCCGGGAAACGATATGTGTGGCTCAAGGATCCCGATAAAGCCTTTGTCCGTGGCTGGGTCGTGGAAGAATTGCCAGCTGGACAACTTCTGGTTCAGTGCGATGATGATAGTCAAAGAGAAGTTGCTGCAGACAGCGTCGACAAAGTCAACCCAGCAAAGTTTGATAAAGCGGATGATATGGCTGAGCTGACTCACCTCAACGAAGCGTCTGTGGTACACAACCTTCACATGCGCTATCAGTCAGACTTGATTTACACATATTCTGGCCTCTTCTTGGTGACAGTCAACCCGTACTGCCCGTTGCCGATCTACACGAACGAATATGTCAAGATGTACAAGGGTCAGAACAGAGAAGAGACACGTCCTCATATATTCTCCATGGCGGATGAGGCTTTTAGAAATCTGGTCGAGGAGGGAGAAAATCAGAGCATTCTGGTCACAGGTGAATCTGGCGCGGGTAAAACAGAAAATACAAAGAAGGTGATTCAATACCTGGCTGCTGTTGCAACTACAGATACACCATCCGCATCGAGATCCCCTATGAAGCATTCCAACTTGTCACAACAAATCTTGCGCGCAAATCCAATCCTGGAAGCATTTGGCAACGCCCAGACTGTCCGAAATAATAACTCTTCGCGATTTGGAAAATTCATACGCATTGAGTTCTCTCGCGCAGGCCAGATCACGGGAGCCTTCATTGATTGGTATCTGCTGGAGAAGTCAAGAGTAGTCAAGCTAAATGCGCAGGAACGGAATTATCATATCTTCTATCAGCTCTTGCAGGGAGCAGACTCCCGAATGAAGGATGCCCTCCTGCTCTCCGGTATGGACGTGGGAGATTTCGGCTATACCCGAGAGGGTAACGACAGCATCGTTGGAGTTTCGGACCGAGACGAATGGAGCTCACTCATTGAAGCATTTCACGTCATGAACTTCTCGGACAAGGATCAGTTGGCCATTCTGAAGACGATTGCTGCCATATTGCACCTTGGGAATGTTACCGTTGTCAAAGAGAGTCTCCGAGCGGATCAAGCGAGTCTGGCCCCGGACGCATACCCTGCGGTAGACAAAGCTTGTCAGTTACTGGGAATCCAGCCAGAACCATTCATCAAAGGCCTGCTACATCCTAGAGTGAAAGCTGGCAGGGAATGGGTTGAGAAAGTACAGACGCCTGAGCAAGTACGCTTAGGACTTGACGCACTGTCCAAAGGTATTTATGAACGCGGATTCGGCGACCTGGTAACTAAGATCAACAAACAACTGGACAGAGGTGGTCTTTCCGGGGATGACAGCTCTTTCATTGGTGTTCTGGATATCGCAGGTTTCGAAATATTTGAGCACAACAGCTTTGAGCAACTCTGCATCAACTATACGAACGAGAAGCTCCAGCAGTTCTTTAATCATCACATGTTCGTCCTCGAGCAAGAAGAATATGCCAGGGAGCAGATCGAATGGAACTTCATCGATTTTGGAAAAGATCTCCAGCCTACGATTGACCTGATTGAGTTGTCAAATCCAATCGGTATTTTCTCCTGCCTCGATGAGGACTCTGTGATGCCAAAAGCAACGGATAAGTCCTTCACCGAGAAGCTCAATGGTCTTTGGGACCGAAAGACTCCGAAATATAGGTCTTCACGACTGCAACAAGGGTTCATCCTGACCCATTATGCCGCTGAGGTTGAATACTCAACTGTGGATTGGCTCGAAAAAAACAAAGACCCCTTGAACGACAACCTCACAAGGCTTCTCTCCGCGTCAACCGAGAAACATATCGCAAATCTTTTCTCGGATTGCAGAGATGAACAAGACGATTTCGCCAACTCAAGGAGCAGGGTAAAGAAAGGTCTTTTCCGAACAGTAGCTCAGAGACACAAGGAGCAGCTGGGAAGCTTGATGAACCAATTACACTCCACTCATCCTCATTTCGTCCGATGTATCATTCCAAACCACAAGAAGAAGCCAAAGCAGTTCAACGCGAACCTGGTACTCGACCAGCTTCGATGCAACGGTGTCTTGGAAGGGATTCGAATTGCTCGTACAGGTTTCCCCAATCGTCTGCCGTTTGACGAATTTCGGTCTCGATATGAAGTTCTTTGCAAAAATATGCCCAAAGGGTATCTTGAAGGTCAAGCAGCCGTACAAACGATACTGGGAAAGCTGGACTTGGACCCTGCCGTATATCGTGTTGGTCTAAGCAAGGTTTTCTTCAGAGCCGGCGTGCTGGCAGAACTCGAAGAAAAACGAGATGCGCTCATCAGAGAGATCATGGTTCGGTTTCAATCCGTCGCACGTGGCTACGTTCAACGACGAATCGCTCACAAGCGTCTATACCGCACTGAGGCAACTCACGTCGTTCAGAGGAACTTCAATGCATATCTGGATCTTCAGGCAAATCCTTGGTGGAGATTGTTCGTGCAGATCAAGCCTCTCTTAGGTGCGACTAGAACCGCAAACGAAGTGAAGAAGAGAGAAGAGCAAATTCATCAACTTGAGGCCAAGATGCAGTCTGACCTTGAGGAGAGGAGGAGACTGGAAGAAGAACGCAGACGTGCAGATGTCGAAGTCCAGCGAATTCAGCAAACCCTCGAAAGTGAGAGATCTCTTGCATTTGATAAGGAAGAAATCTTTAGGAGATTGCAGGCTAGGGAGACCGAACTCGAGGAAAAGCTCACAGAGGCTATTGGAGATCAAGAGAAATTGGAAGATCAGCTTGATGATTTGATTGATGCAAAGAAGAAAGCCGAAGACGAATTATCACTCCGTAGAACACAGCTTGAGCAGGCTGGGGAGATAATATCTCGACTAGAGGCAGAGAAGAAAGATCTTCAGGAAGAAGTCGACGAGCTCGACGGTCAATTGGACTCCATTGAGAAGACACATTCTGAACGGGACGAGAAAGTCGAAAGTTTGGCACAGGAGGTCAGGATGTTGAACAGCCAGCTGAGCCTCAAGGAGCGTAAGTTGCAGGAACTTGAGGGCAAGTTGTTAAAAACAGATCAAGACCTGGATGTGAAGCTGGCGAATACCACCAAGGAGCTAAATATCTCTAAAAAGCAGGTCAAGGACCTTCTAGAAGAAAACAGATCCATTCGACAACAAATTTCTGAATTATCAAGTACTTCCACCGGCTACGAAGATCTGGTACGGCGAAAAGAGAGCGAACTTACGATTTTGCGAGGCGATCTTAGACGCCACGAGTCGGAAAAGAAGTCCATTGAGAGCGAAAAGGCACATCTGTCGACGCGACATGATTCGATACAAACAAGGCTTCGCGAGGTCCGGGCTGAAATGGACGCAATGAAGTCTCAGAAGACCAATCTAGAGCGTGAGGCAGCCGATGCGAAGAAGCTACTCGAAGCCAAACTTGCTCAAGATGTACAATCAGGCGAGAGCCGTAAGATGCTGGAACAACAAATCAAAGATCTTAAAGAGGAGCTGTTCCAAGTTCAGTCCGAACTCAGCCGTGAAAGGCAGTCTAGGGATGATGTCCAGATGCTCGGAGAACACAAACTGAAAGACATGAAGGACAAGTATGATACTCTCAATGAGTCGAAAATCACTATAGAAAAAGAGTTGTATGTGCAACAAGACACCCTTCGTCGGGCTACAGAAGCAAAATCAGCAGCCGAACAGACCAAGAAGGGATTGCAGGCCGAGCTTATAAAGCTCCGTGAACGGTTCATGAGCGTGGAAAATGCCAGGCTTGAAGCCGAGCAAATTGTTGAACGAAACATGATGAAACAGGCCAATCAACGACAAGAAGTTCTTCAAAATGAGCTCAATTCCAAGTCTCAGCAGTTGGACTTTGCTGAGGCGGAGAAGGCAAAGCTTGCGAACGAGGTTCAAAGGCTGAAGACTACCATGATGGAGTCAGAAAACTTCCGCATTCATCATGACCAACACAAAGAACGCTTGGAGCGGGAGCTCGTGACAGTAAAGGGTAGGTTGACTGCCTCGGAGAACGATAATCGGGCACTTCTTAATAAGATCCAACAAAAGAACCTGGATATTGCCAGATCGAACTCAAGAGCTGGCGAGAACCTCAAGACCCGCCTAACGCAGACACAAAACGAGAGGACCAGAATAGAGGAAGAAAACAAAAAGTTGTCGAGGCAATTAACAGATGCTCAACTCTCGATCTCCTCCCTTGAGAAACAGAAGGAAAAGCTTGCTCTAAGCTTGGAGGATCTGCAACACGAAGTAGCCAGAGAACACAAGACCAGCCGGAATGCTGAAAAGGCCTCTTCGGCGATGAACATCCAAATTGCCGAGGCTAACCGAAACCTGGAGACCGAGAGACAGATGAGGACTCAGGCTCAGGCGAACACAAGAAAACTCCAGGCAAGCCTTGATCAAACTCATAGAGAGATCGAAGATTGCCACAAACAGCTCATACTTCTACAAAAGGTTTTCAATCCAGAGTCCGAGCATCTCCCAAAGTCATGGGAGGATATCCAACCCGATCTTGCCCGTGCTGTCGATCTTGCGTCTCTCGTGGAAGCCCTTCAGACGGATTTGCGTACTAGCAACGAGAAATGTGCACGTGCGGAGAACCAGCTTGCAGAGATGCGTCGCCGCCATGAAGATGAAATGATCGAACTCGATGCCAAATATTCTACATCAAAGAGGGCGCTGCTAGAGGAAATCGACCACAACCGCGTGTCCAGCCCAGAACAGCGACGATCTCCAACAAGGTTGAGGAAGACTTCAGACGCGTTCAATCACCGCTTCTCTAACAACACTACCCCTAATAGGCTTTACAATGTCAAGGAAAACGTTCATCCAGATTCTACGAGATCGGACCGAACAGTCGACTACCAGAAGAAAATGGATTACGCAACCGAACTCGAAGAACTTCAAAACCAGTTGCAGATGACACAAATGCAGAACCGTCACTTGCAAAACCAGCTTGAACGCATTTCGCCAAACAAGGATGTTTACATGGATGAGAGCCCATCCGTACGACGAGTAAGAAAATTGGAACAAGAGAATGGTCGTCTGCACGAAAAGCTTGATGATTCCGCGAAGAAGATTTCTTCTCTTGAGAGAAGTATTCGAACTGGAGAGTTCAGCCTCAGGGACGTTCAAGCAAAGAGTCATGAAGAATTGTATGATTTGATCAACTCTCAAGAGCATTCTCGCAAATCCCTTTTGCAGGCCCACAACAGCAACGTCACGGATCTTGCGGACGCAAAGACACAGTTCGACAAGCTGAAGCATGCCAAGGCTTCTGTCGAAGTCGAGTTACGAGATGTTAAGTCGGACCTCAAAGAGCTACAGCTTGCTCGAGACTCGGAAGCGGCGAGCCGCAACCAACTTCTGCAAGAATTTTCCGACCTTCAAATTCGCTTAGATGCAGAGACCTCTAAGGTTGTGGACTTGACTTCAAGTCTGAGCCTATACAAGACTAGAGCTGACGAGTATTTCAGTAAGCTTGAACAGGCTGAGATTGCTGTCTTGAAGGCTTCTCGAGCAGAATCATTTGCGAAAGCTCAAGCCAAAGAGGCGGAAGACACATGTGCCCAGATCATGGCTGAAAGGAAGCAAATGGATGACCTCGTTGAAGATCTGCAACGACAGACTCAGTCGTATGAGGAGCGCGTCGAAGATCTTGCTGCCGATCTAGATGGAGCTGTGCAAGCCAAGAAGCGTCTCCAACACGAACTCGAAGATTATCGAAGCCAGCGTGCCATGGATGCTGAGGACAAAGAACTCAGCATGGAACAGACAAGAAAGAAGTATCAAATGGAGTTCTCAAAGCTTAATGGCGACCTCGAAATTGAACGCGAAAACGTCATTCATGAACGACAAGAGAACACCCGTCTTCGTGACGAGCTTGAAGAGCTGCGAAGCAAGTGGGATGATGAGGTGCTCAACAGCTCTACATGGGCCAAGGAAAAGGCAAGAATGGAACTGACGCTCCAAGATCTATCCAAATCGAGGGATGAGGCAGCCACAGCTCATAATGATGCTCAATCAAAGATTGTCAACCTGCTATCGCAAGTGCGATCTCTAAGAACATCCGTTGATGATGTTCAGGCAGAACGCGACATGTTGATCAAAGAAAAGCGCAGCATGGAAACACGTCTCGCTGAAGCAGCCGAACGCCTGGAAGAATTAGCCCGTGGCGATAGTCCATCAATGCGTAATGCTGCCGGTATGGACAAGGAAATGCTGGATCTCAAGTCCAAACTAGCTCAGCAAGAGGACGTTGCCGTAGCCGCCGTCGGTAAGATGCGTCGGGCCGAGGCTATGGCAACAGAAATGCAAAAGGATGTTGTTGCCGAACGCGAAAGCAATGTTCAGTTGTTCAAGGAGAAGAGTGCTCTGGAGAAGCAGCTGAAAGAGACTCAATTGAGATGTGTAGACCTGGAGACTAAAGGCTTCTCAAGTGCTGGCAAGGATGTTAGGTTCCTCACTCAAAGAATTCAAGAAGTAAGACAACGCCCCATCCCTTGCATTTTCTTGTTCACAAGGCGAACAGCAAACTGACTATTGATTTCTCTCCACAGCTCGAACAGAAGCTAGAGCAACAAGAATCCACTCGCACGGCTGAAGCCCGATCTGTCCGTAATGTGGACCGCACGGTCAAAGATCTGGAATCACAGATTTCTCGCCGAGAAAAGCAAAACCATCAGCTGACTGATGACATCTCCAAGGCCCGAGATAAGATCTCGAATCTTTTGGCTACAATTGACGAATTACAGTCCTCGGACTCACAGAATCAGCTCGCGGCCAAACGGGCGGAACGCGAGTTAAGGGAAGAGAGGGAGAAAGCCTTGAGACTGGAGCGCGAGTTGGAAGGATGGAAGGGCATGAGAATGGAAAGGGGAAGCGGTGTGAACCGGAGCGGCACCATGTTGGCACTTTCTGAGATGGGAAGCAGAGCGGGAAGTAGGGCTGGTGCTGTCAGTGGGAATGGCAGCAGGAGAGGAAGCGCTGCATGGAAGTCGTCAACTACGACAAGGGATGCCGGAGCTTTGGCAGGAGCCGAGGACCTCCCGCAGAGGAAGTTAAGTAACAGCAAGGTTCTAATCTAAAGAAAGGGGATTGGATTGGTTGACCGGGCAATAATTACGTGATACGGATCGACGGTTTGCTCATGATGGACGGATGGATCTGATTAATTCAATACGAATGAGAGCATCGCAAAACCAAGGGAAAGCAAGGAATCAAGCATCGGGGTTTCATCATTCATTGGATCCTGGAGTTGTTTGGGGCATTTTTTTTTCTGGTTACTACGACGGGTGACAAGACGGAGTGTGGTCCATGTCGATTGTTATATTAGCGATTTTTAATTTTATTATTGTCATGCATTGGTGTGATATTCATCGTTTAGAGAGCTTTGGTCTCATGTGTTTGGAATGACATTGTATATTTGAATATGGATATAGGATTGTACCTGTACTTTGTATTGTCTCATGAATCTACTCTATCGTCCCCAGCTGTGGACTCAAAAAGTAGCTTCCTGAGCAAGGACGGCTGTGCATAGGTGGGTGATACATACTCGGAGTAGAAAGCTAAAATATAGATTTTAGCATCATGATCCTCAATACCGATGGCTCTTAGATACAGAGTCGGAAGCTTCTTGTTTGCGTCGGGATCGCCACTACTAAATTCGCCCCGCGCTTACGGCTGCGCAAACTGTCATGATCTGTAGTTCTGGGAGAGACGGGGAAGAAGTATAGTATATCGAAGTCTAGAGGATGAATTTTGCACGTATATTTCTGTCTTTCGGAGGTATTACAGTGCGGATCAATACAAACACTTTCGAGAATCAGATGTGCTATTGTATCTGTATGTACAGTAGATCTATATGAATACTAATCGGACATCCTAGCGAACATATAATGTTGAGTAGTGCTGAGATATTGCCGGCCCCCCCTGCTAGTTCAGCCTGATCGATGACAATATCCAGTCAAGCGAATGACGTCTCACACAAGAGTGTCCACGGATGTCCCGCTGGCTCTTCGGTCATCACCGCCAACATAGCGCCAGCACATTTGCTCGATCTGACATTTACAGCCAAAACCTATGGTTGTTTCGGACTTCCAATCATAGCTAACGTCTGCTAGCACTGTGATAGCAGATCCGGGTATAGCACCATAGATGTCCGGAGCCAAAGTGATGAGTGGCGTGCGCATTTGAGCCCCCAATAACAGCAGTGATCTTGGTGACGACTTATATACTCTTACAACACAAGGCTGAGATCGACCCAGCTTCGAGCTCCAGTCGCAAGGTCATGTACATTGCGTTTGCTTAACCTGGTTGCGGTAATGGAATGAGACGCAAGGGTGTTCTGTAATGTTTAGGTTAATGAGTACTGTTTGCAGTAAGGTGACTGGAGGGACATGACTGTTCCATGCGGCCCGACTGAAGCCAAAGCGGCAATGCTCATAGATATCCGGTAGTCAAGGTGAGACGTTCAAATCTTGATGTCCTTGTCTAGTTCTCTCTTTGCATCGGCTAGTAGGCCAGAGATGTCCTTTCCGGCTTCACCTTCCTTGCCCTCGAGTTCAAGAGCCTTTGTGAGCCACTCAGCTGCATCTGTATAGCGACCCATTTCATACAAACATTTGCCTCCCCTCCACCACGCCTTCGAATTCTGTATTCTCTTGCATTCAACACTAGACTCAGCGTCTTTCCACCCTTCGACCCAATTCTGGGCGGCCATGTGACTTTGAGCTCTGTTCGCGTACAAAAGGGCTAACTCGTCTCTGACTAAGCCACTTGGCTCCCATGCTGGTCTCTGGTTTGCCATGTCGATAGAAAAGCTATACAGCCGCACTGCCTCAGCATAGTTCCCCTTTCGGTGGGCAGTGGACGCTGTTTCTCTCATCTTGGTGATCGTGGCGCTTCGCTTTGGATTAACAGGCATGGGAGGAGGTGGTATCTGATTGGGTGTATCGAGAGACTTCATCGCCTGATGAAGTGTATTCAATGCAGCTATATGAGATTGTAGTGAGGCATCTCTGGATTGTGAAGGAGCAGAGACTATCTTCGAAGTCGGATCAAGGTGCAAGGGTAAGTGGGTATATGTCTCGCTCGGATCCAAGGTAGCCATGGTGACCGCAGGTATTCAATGGGTGCGGTGGATGGCGATGAGGTTCAAGATAGCTTAGAGGAAGTAGATTTGTTGTTACAGGCGGTAGTCTTCGGGAATCAGCAACCAGCGTTCTTTGCAAGTGAACGGTACGGGGCGCATGAGCTGGCTTCCCCACAAAATCGTGCACCACATCGCTCGACTTTCTCGTATAACTAATTAATATTAATATTCATTCAGAGTAATCAATACGGAGTACCTAGGTAGGTACATACCTCTAGATGCCTAGGTGCGTAGAGTGAGTAACTGTGAGGCACACTCACCATGTTTTCTACAACCTTCCTCCTCTATAAATGTCACGTACTTCAGCAGGGACTTTCCACCCAGTAAATGTTCAAACATCTTCACCAAACTATACAGCCGAACTGTTCACCCAGAATGCGGAGAGGAGACTCGAGTCAATGGCCTGCGCTATCTCGGCCGTTGTCTTCTCCAGATCGTTCGCCCCCCCTGGCCTTAAATGTAGAGGTTACACGCTACAAGAATCTGCACAGCATGACATCGGTTGTTAGCTCCATTGAGGATAGGTCTGCCAAGATGATTCGACACACTCCTGCGAACAACATGGTTCCTCAAACTGGCTGTGATCGTCTTCGGTAAATGATGATGTCGGTGCCAATGCACCGAATGTGTGTGGTGTGATACCGAGAATATTATTACGCCACAACCGCACCCTCACCTCGTACCGTCAGCTCTTCTTTTCAATTGCCACCCGCTGACGCCGGCGTATGATTTTCGATACTTGTTTAAATGTACCTCTGACAAATTGCCGCTGTCTTGATTCGCAGTCTTCACCTTATTGAAGATGAGGGATGTGATCTAGCGTCTGCCGGAAGCATTGGAAGCCTGGGTTGAGGGAGATCAACCACTATGGCCTCACGAGAAGAGAAACATATTTCTTGTAGGAACCCTGACGGAAGTTACAGGACGTGCCTCGACTGATTGACACCTCAACCTCCGATAAGCTCTGCTACATTGAAGCACGGTGGTTCCGCTATGGGGAAGATGCCTTGGCCATTTGCGGGGGTGGATCAGACTCTTAGCTCACGGTTCTCCAGACCAATGAACCACATCCCCCGCAGGATACTGATTGTTCACTCGATCTTAGCCCAAAGAGCCAATTGGATCAGTTAGGGTTTCATTTCGGTGTTCATCGGCAACTGCATCCAACGCGCGCTATTCACTGACCACGTTACAGCCTTCTGCTGAGGGGGCCTACTCTTACCACCCACTGACGCCATTGCTACCATGATTATCAATATCCTCGGCAATCAAACACCGATTGCATACTAAGGGATGTCACATTTTGTTGGCTGGAGACGAATACTGTGGTGTTGGCTGGCCTGAGTTAGAATTGGTATAATTCGCCCATGATGGCAAGATGAGCGAGGTTGAATCCTTCTTCAACTTCATTTACTTCTTTGTTGTCATATTCCCGTTCAGACAGTTTCCATTTTCTTCCACCACAAAGATCTTGCCTCGTATGCGATGTCCGCTAGAGCTCAAAGCTCCTTTAGCATGAACGAGAAACGTGTTGGCTCTTCTAGATCAGACTCTTCAACAATGCAGAAACCTGATAGCTACGAAAATACAACCTTGCATTCAGACCATCCATACTCCCCCCGTAAGGATAGTACGTTTGGGCCTTCCTTCTCTCATGCAGAGGACCCACGTTCCCACCAAGTGCATGGTCCTCCAGTTGACAATATTGATATTCAGCACGACCTTGCGGAATTTGATGATGAACTTCACCATGAGCTCTTGTGGAGTCGTATTCGTCACTATATTCGTGACCCTGCAGCAGAATTCTTGGGAGTCATGATCATGATCATCTTTGGCGATGGTAGCGTTGCTCAAGTCTTGCTCAGCTCAAGCACAAATCTCCCCGAGTCTTCTCAAGACAAGGGAACATATCAGTCGATATCTTGGGGGTTCGTGCTTTTTTCTTGCATATGCATCATCGCAGGCACGTTGCTGACATGATGTAGATGGGGTCTAGGTGTCATGCTTGGTGTCTATGTTTCTGGCTGTGCTGGCGGACATCTCAACCCTGCAATCACTTTCATCAATTGCATATTCCGCGACTTCTCTTGGAAGAAGTTCCCTATTTACGCCGTCGCTCAAACTTTGGGGGCATTTTGTGGCGCAGCTATCATATATGGGAACTATAAAAGCGCCATTGATGTTTATGAAGGTGGCGCGGGTATCCGTACTGTACCAGGGTACTCAGAACATGCCACCGCGGGTGTCTTTTGCACCTATCCTCAACCCTTTATGGAGAGAGTTGGAATGTTCTTCAGCGAGTTTATCGCCAGTACCGTCCTCGCATTCGTGATTTTTGCTCTCAAAGGTATTGATTCCCTCTGCTCGTCCGATACTCTGAGGTCATGCTGATCGATCCTGTCTTGTAGATGATGCAAATCTGGGGGCAGGGAATTTGATACCACTGGCCTTGTTCTTCCTAATCTTTGGCATTGGCGCAACGCTCGGTTGGGAAACCGGATACGCTATCAACCTTGCCCGAGACTTTGGCCCGCGATTATTTACCTATACCGTTGGCTATGGACCTCATGTCTGGACTGCAGGCGGATATTACTTTTGGGTATGCTTCAAACTCCAACCTCTCGTTTTGTATTTTTGCTATACGATTTCCGACCGTTCAATACTGATAGCCTTCAAGATACCCGTGGTCTCCCCATTCCTGGGCTGCACGTTTGGCGCGTTTCTCTATGACCTTCTCATCTTCACCGGTCATTCGCCGATCAACACCCCTTGGTTGGGATTTAAACGAATGGTTCGACCAGATCACTCCACCTTGGACGCGAAGATCCGAAAGTGGCATGCAAGACGTGGTGGCCCAGAATCCAGAATGACCGACATCGAGAGCGGCAACCTTGCAAACAGAGGGAAGGGCCACGGTGTTGAAAATGCTAAAGATGGAGGCTGGGGCAGAGACGCTATCGAGGAGGCTTTGAAGTAGAGGCAAATTCACCTCAACCTTACTTCTGATGTCAACCTTTCCAGCTCGAAGTGAGCGTGGCAAAAACAACTTTCGGTCCTACACAGATCATCGGGTATTCTTGTTTCACTCTTCTGAAAGTCTATTTGGCCCAATTCGAGTGGCTTATGGTGTCATTATGCATGCTAGATTTGAGTAACAGCCTCAAGCTTGAGGGGCAGGACTCCTGTCAGACCCCATCCCTCTGGACTTACAACTCTTTATTCAAAATCCTGGTTCACTTTGTACAATAACTCATCAACATGCTGACCATCAATAACTGTGGTTGAATATAACTTGGCCTGATACCATCTAACTATTCTGCAAAGTCTAAGTCTGCGATGTTCGATGGCGTGCATGTCTACCGTCATGTCTTAATCGTTGGTCTGGCATCCTAGCAACTTCTTCAACCCTGCGATGACTTCATCTTTCGCCGTCTCGTTTCCCCTGAGCTTCAGAATGATATGCTGATCTGGTCTCACGAGTAAACCACCCTGACCGTCGCCGATGCCTGTGCCTGTGATCCAGTTTCTACCTGCTTGTCCTTCAATGATATTGAAGTCGTCTTCCAGATGAACAACTCTGAACTTCAATCCGCGTGCACTGTATACCTCCTTCACGTCGTTAATGACCTTCAGAATGTGGCGAGAGAGTTCCTTCTTGCCCAATATGAAGGTGAATTCATCTCGAGCGCAAAGATCCAAGCTAGTATATTTGCGTTGTGCTTTGTCCGATGCAGACATTTCGTGGTCGTCGATATATGAAAGATCAACGGCGTGAGGTGGAAACGGTATACTGGACGATTCGGGGAAAGCGATCCACGTGTGTGGAAGACGGGCACCGGCTGTGTACTTGGGGATGTAGAGTGAAGCGTTTGCGGGAACGACGGGCGGATCCGAATAAGTGTAACCTATATGATTTTCCAAGTTGTCAAAATGCTCTCTCTGCCCCTCGATTCCGGTATTGATGTCCGTCTTCTTCGCCGGATCTCGGTTATTGCGATAGAGGTTTTCCCGCGCTGCTGATAGACTCGCTTCACCTGCAAGCCCGACAGATTTGAGGAGATTGAAGATCTGATACCCGTTTTTGACGCTCTGTCGGGAGTATATATCGGCAACGTGGCGGCGTTCAGGCTGATATGTATCCAGAATCGAGTCGGTGGCCCAGCCACGATGCACAGCTGCTACCTTGAACGCAAGGTTGTGAACATCCGCAAGGCCACAATTGAGGCCCAGCCCTCCGGTTGGAGGAAATGAATGTGCCGCATCTCCTGCTCTTTACACACATTGTTAATTTGAAAGAAGCTTACCCAGGCATGCAGTAAAACTCACAAAAGCACATTACCAACTCTGTACTTGTTCGCGATCTTGCGACGAAAGATCCACGGGCGAAAACTGTGGATATCGAAGGGACATTCTTTGCCAATAGCGCTGCAAAGGATGTTTCGACACATCTCTTCGTTCCAGGACTCGGTTGGTGTCTTTTCAGTCTATTGTCATCAGCGTCGACAAGATTTAGTACGTCTATGGGGTCAAACACTGTAGTTGCTTATGTGCACCTGATTACCAGCCAGATCATATCCAATGATGAAGCCGGCACCTTCTGGATCCATCACCCAATGCAGCATGCCCACACGCTCGCCAACTACTGGTCGCAGATCTGCATTGAAATGGATTGTCATCATGGTTTGGACTGAAGCATAGTCAGTACACATCGGGTGAACCAGATCATCGATGTTTACCGGATGGTTCGCCGTCAGATTCCACTTGCAGAAATTCTCTGACTTTGCTGTTTGCTCCATCGCAGGCAATGACATGGCTTGAGGTGATATTGAAGTGTTGCCCAGTAGGTCGGTACTCAACCGTCGTTATGACCTCCTTGTCACCCTTAACACAGAGTCAACGAGTTGATTTCCACGAGGCCGATGGCTCTGTTACATTCTTCAGCGACACAAATGAGACCCCTTTCTCAATGCGGACATTTGGCTCTGATGATAAAGTGTCTTCAACATATCGCTCGAACTCAGGTTGTGGTATGTTGTGTATCATCTGCATACCAGCGTTATAGAAAGCCTGTACCGGCTGATTCCTACACGTACCTCTGGAGTATCATCCAGTACACCAACATCCATACGCTCATATGGCAGCCTACCAACAGCCTCACCACTCAGAGTGGTAATGAAATTCACCCAGAAAGCATCTTTTCTGGGCGTTCCAATGGCCCTGATTTCGTGGACCTTGAGACCGAATTGACGGCAAATTTCAAGAGTTCTCGGATTGACTGCATGTGCTTTTGGAGCACCAAGTCTCTGAGGATATCTCTCGACTACCAAACACTTTACTATATCTTATGGTCAGATGAGGTACAATTTCGGCGGATTTCCTATCAACCAACCTCCCAAACAAGCCAACAGATATGCTTGGAACAAGCCGGTCGGGCCACCACCGATTATCAGCACAGGAACTCGAACGTCCTCGAGGTGTTTATCTGTCGCCGATTCTCCCATTATGATGAGCACTGTTTGGGTCTTGGGGTTGGATTGTTAATGCAGTCACAGTCTCGATTCTTCGTTGCGAGAACCTATCATTATGACCCTTCAACAAGTCTGTCTTGCGCGAAGGTAACTTCCGACAATGGATGGTTTACTGAGCATCTTGGTGACCAAGCGGAGTCCTAAGCGGTGGATACAATGATAATCGCTTGAGAATCCGCACCTCGAGATGACATAGAGAGTTATTACATACTGTACTATGGTGGTACGATGGTAAAGTTCAGCCCCAGGCCCACTACCCGGGAAACTTGACCTCGGGAAGTTTACCATGGTAGACATCGAACCACCTTGAGAGCTACCTGGATAGGTGATCTTTCAACCCACAATAGGACCGGGGCAAAATGGTGTCGGAGGTGTTTGATTGTAGCCCGACAAGATGCTGGTCTTCCAAGTATTGGGACGTCCTATGGCATGACCCAGACCGCAGACAAGCGGACTCCTAGATCGCTCTAGTAATCGATAGAGCCAGGTGGCAGAGAGAAGGATGCAGCAGTGCCACCACTCACTACGTATAACAACTATCGAAGTCGGACAGGATGTAAGAGGACCAACCAGCCATCGTCTTTGCTGGACTCGCTTGTTCAAGTCAATGGGCCACATAATTACAGTCATTGTTGGTGATTTGGCGGACGGGGATCACTCATGCCTTTGGTTAGCGGGCAGGCCATGAAGCCGTGGTGGGGAGCGACAAGCAGGCGAGCGTCGATGAGACTGATGGAGACGATTGGCTGAGATGAACGATGGAGCCAAATCGACACTGGCTTTTGTTGCGGGTGGAATTGCTCCCCACCAGCCGTAGGTGACACGTAAAAGTAGCAGATAGGTACTACCTGTATGGTATGTACTATGGTACAGTGGTTTGGTATGGTACAGTACTGTATCCTCTTACATGATGTACTCAGAGTAACAGTATCGATACGTCTATCGGAAACCAATACCGAAACAAAGACACGGCATCAACCGATATCAAAGTTACATACCTTTTTGATTGCCTTCCCCCTCAGTTGCGGGAATTTCCCATCTTGTTTTCCTCAACATCCCGGACTTTGAAAGTGGACCAAATTCGCTATCATTGCTAACACGGCGTGCTCGCTGTCCAACATCCTTATCGCTCCAATAGCGCATCATGTCTGTGAACTATGTAAAAAATGATCCGTCGCTTGCTTCGCGATCCACTTGGACCAAATTAACCGCGAGCTTTTCCCTAGTTCGATTTCGACCCAGCAACAGCGGCCATGAGGTGTTTGGTGCAGCTGCGAGGTAGCACTTGCATTAATCACTTGTTTTTGAGTGGCCATCGCTTGTGAGTGTTCCGAACCAGCCCTCTAACACTTCTGAGACGAGCTTCAATTCCATTGGGATACTGGTTGGGTGGGATGTCCATATCCCATATTCACAAATCGTGACCAACCGTGTGCTTCGAAGCGGCCTCATGCAGCTCGTTAATCACAAACAAGGAGCGATTTTGCTGATGGCAACGGTTCAGGTGTCAGGTAAGTAGATTGGTTGTTTGTTCAACCCTGGGCACAGAGATACATCCTGGTCTAGCCAAAGGACGCCTGCGCCGTAACTTTGGTGGTTCTGGGCGCAAATACGCGTTCCATGTCATCCTGGAAGAAAATATGGCTCATCGACTTCATAAACGCTATTGGACGATGGGAAACAATGGCAAACAGGATCATCATTTGATCCCTGGTCTCCCGTCCGAGACGCAACTACTGCCCTCGCTGTTGTCCAGAATGAGAAGTATCGAGCTGGATATCGCGGTGGGGCCGTCCTAAACTTAGTTCTGTGGCGCCGGAACACAAGAGTACATGGAAATATGTACAGTATTGGGCGAGAGTGTGTGGATCAATAAGCGTTATGCTTGTAGCTTCCATGTGGAAACCACGCAGGGTCCATTCAGTTTGCTTTAGTAAGTCATTTATTGTTGGTCCATTGTGAAGATTACATGTCCCATCCCTCCGGTGCTATAGAAAGCCAGGTTCGAGACATAGAAAATCTACCTGGTTCCCCTTTCTTTCTATCTCTCGAACTCTCTCTAGCAGGCTTCGCATTCATTTCTTTTGCTTGACAGAATTTGGTCTCTATAGCCCCCACCCCCCAAAACAGTCAATTCATCATGTCTAGAATCGAGACAAGCACCTCCGGTGAGGACTTCGCCAGTCTGCAAGTCGCTCCTGGTACGGAACTGTTGTTTGATGAGCTAAAGTCTCATAACACAACGGCTGAACATATCCATGGCTTACAACATAAGACCAGCGGCGATTCAAGAATTCTGTTGGTTCCTCAGCCATCTTTGACCGACCCCAATGATCCGCTTCGCTGGACCACCGCCAAAAAGTGGTTGGTACTGTGGAATGCTTGTTGGTATGCATTCCTCGGGTCCATTACCGGTCCGATCATGGCAGCAGGTAAAGTCATCCAAAGTCAATGTTGAGAGTTGGGGTTTCCTAACTTGCTATCACTCTAGGCATGTTGCCTCTTGCGACACAATTCGATACGACCCTTCAAAGACTAACATACGCAAACGGTGCAACGCTGATATGTCAAGGTCTCTTCAATTTCTTATGGATGTGAGTATATAGTTGGTCAGTGGGATGATTCATACTGACCACCCAAAGGCCGTTTGCTGTCAAATATGGCCGAAGACCTGTCTATCTTGCATCGAATTTCCTCATGATGATTGCTTGTATTTGGTTAGGAGTAGCTTCTACGAAAACGTACACGATATTCATTGTTGGCAGAGCTTTCTTGGGTGCTTGGGAAGCCCCAATTGAGTCAATTGTACCAAGCACAGTGACCGACCTGTTCTTCTTGCACGACAGAGGCGAAAAGATCTCCCTTTACGGTCTCGCCATTCTTGGCGGAAACGAATTGGGGCCGATGTTCTCTGCTATCATAATCCAGGCTTTGGGCATGAATTGGGCATTCTTCATCGTGGCGATGTTTATTGGAGCGAGCTTTATATCGACCTTTTTCTTTATGCCTGAGACGAAATACACCGGATACCGACCATCCATTTTCCCCTCTTCTACCGTGCAGGAGACTTCGGCTAAGGAAGCCGCAACGTCGGTGGAGGCCACTGATTCCAATCTGGATCCGCCTACCACCCTTCCCAAGAAGACTTATTTGCAAGAGCTCAAGCCATGGACTACAAGCGATCCAAATGTGAACCTTCTCAAAACATTTGTCAGGCCGTTTATCCTCTACACCTACCCTACTGTTCTATGGGCCTGCTTTGTTTACGGCTTGGCACTCTCTTACAATGTCATTCTGGGAGCTACAGTCGCCCAATTGTTCTCAGTTGCACCGTACAACTTCGATTCTCAGGCCCAAGGTCTTACATTTCTGTCACCTTTTGTTGGCTCCCTTGTGGGAACATATCTATGCGGCCCTTGTGCAGATGCCATTGCCAACTACTACACCAAGAAGAATAATGGTATACGTGAGCCTGAAATGCGTCTTCCTACCTGCGCAGTTGCTGCTTTCTTTACCTTCTTTGGGACATTGTGGGCGGCATTGGCATACGACCATAAGACTCATTGGGCTGTGGTTGTAGTGGGTTATGGTGTTCTGAGTATTGGTACACAGATGGGTGCTACGCTATCGATGAGCTATGCTCTTGATTGCCACAAAGAGGTAAGTCTACACAAATCTTCATTGGCTGGGCGTACTAATTTCTCATCACAGCTCTCCGTGGAATTGATGGTTTCAGTAGCTTCCTTGAAGTCTCTCATTGCCTGGATCTGGACCTGGGAGATCAACGACTTTATCACGGCTGATGGAATGTTGACTGCATTCATGACCTTGGCCACTATCGCCACAGTGATCTATCTCACAACGTTCGCTATGTATTTCAAAGGAAAGAGTGTCCGTATATGGATCGCGAAGAAGAACTTTCTGAAATTCGTCTAAGTGGGTTGCAGGTTCCAGGTGGGCAATGGAACATGAGCGATTATTCGCGAAGCGCTTTGAACAGTCACAACTTGAATTTTGATAGACGAAAATTGATAGGAGATTTTTAATCCGGGAACCGACATTCAGCCAGGAGATGATCTTCATCCCGTACTTTGCTGTCCTGCACGAAGTGTGAACTGCGCGAGGATGATCATGCTCCTCGTGATCTACGTAGCATGCAAGGACCAACATGATCGGCACGATAGGGATATCTTGATTTTTGACGCATCAGCAAGGGAGAAGTGTATCCTGACTATGTCAATAGTGAAACCTCATAATCTTAGAGTTTTACAACCAGTGTCTTGGAGCAGTCGCCCCATCGGATACTTCAATTAAAATTTCAACCAATGTCCAGCTTTTGTCGGGTTGTCAAGCCGTGTCCAGGAGCAACCAAATCCTGAATAGCTATGTCGGCTAACAGTCTTATCCCAGCCATCCTCGGCGGTAAGCGAGCAAGGGGATTCGTGTCACAAACGCCCCCGGCTGTGAAGGTCGTAGTAGTCATAGTTCTCACACCATGTCAATCCAAGCCACTTCATCAAACACAGTTGAGGTTCAAATAGATTGCTTCCACTAGTTCGAAGTCGACGAATCACGGCTCTCTGAGGTATTTCCAACACACTTTAATCTGCAGGAGTCATCCCAGCTCTCAGGGCCAAGGACGGCAGGTCTTGTTGTTTGCTTACGAAGAATACCTTTGACTTTAACCCCCGCGAACCCTCTACAAGGGTTCTGTGTACGTGGAACCGGGGTCCAATCCATGTATACCAAGACTGTTCTAGAGCTTCGACCAGATATCTGCCAGTCGTGGATCATCGGAGATTTCCAGCACTCCTTGACGGCGGGTTTTCAGCATCACAGTCCGATGAATCTATCACATCAATAACAAATTCAGTGTACGTGAGATAGCTGGATTGCAAATGTCGATCACAATCATACCATAGTGCAATTTACGGTGTACATTACGTACAAAACCAACATCATTCCATTGGCTTTTGACATCACCTCTCCGCCGTCTCTATAATTTTCTCTCACATGATTGGCCCCTGGTGATTTACACAAAAGGCGGCGCCAAGGTGAGAGAGAGCTCCATCTGTTAGAACCATCCGGGGTTGGAGCCGTGGTGTGGGTGTCTACTATGGTATGAACGCCACAATGCAGAGTCGGTGGAGATGTCAGGACCTAGGCCCAAATGAAGTGTGATACAGAGTACATACATAGTAGTAGAACGTAGGGGTAGAGGTACTGTAGCATTGGTAATAACGCTGAAATGCCATCCAAGAACCAAGGGGTCAGGCGGCTTATGAAGTGTGCGAACCTGCCAAGGCGGCCGGCTCGCTCGTCATAATACTCTGTATGCGTGAGAGACGGCCCGCATGCCTACCTACTCTGTATGTAGTGTTGGGGACCCCAGTGCTGCAGGGGATGGCGGTGGTTGCTGCGACAGTACAGTACCATGTCAGCTCGAAGTGCGGTATCTTTAAGCGCATACACGGAAGTGGGAGGCGTCGTCCCGTCGATTACCCTAGTCAATTCCCTGGGATGGCGGGCACTCTCTCCCTCTCCACACGGCGTTGTATTACATAGTATTACTATGTATGTATATTGTACAGTACAGTAGCATCTGTTATGATACCGCTGTAAATTACATGGTACGTTGAACATACAAACCACTTACCGTACTGTTCCAATCAAGTTGCACCTTCAAGCATATGCCACAGATCGTGGTTGATGTTGCATACAGGACGATGTATCATGTCTGTGATATAGGATACGACCGAGTGTCATTCAGTACCAGGATCTTTAGTCGCGTTTCCCAAGTAAACGGCATATGAAATCCTTGCCTTCGGGTATTACCATTGACTTCTATACCGATCCTGTTATTGCCTTCCTACAGGACTACACTTGGTCCAGCACAACGTGCCTCGCTGCCGGGTTATTTTGGATCCCCTTTGCATACTCCACCTTCGTCAAACTCCAGGAATTTTCTCCAGTCTCAGGTCGATTCGTATCCGTCTCATTCGCTCAGCCCATTTGATTGGAGGACAGTCAACAACCTTGCTGCCAAGTCTTCTATTTCCACCAACGACATCTGGCAATTCGAGAGACTGGATGGGTTTGCAGACTCTATCTGGTGTCAAACTACTATGTATTATGGAGCAGCATTATCATCAATTTGTTCTCACGGCGTTTAGTTCGCCTGCCGCCCTCGCCAAAGAGATTGTCTTGGCCGTTCGTTATTTACGTATTCCGTCGCTCAGAGGGATGAGTGGCACGCAAACGGGAGACTGGTGTGATGAGGGCTCAAGTTACGTACTGACCTCTCTCTTGCGTAGTAGCCAATATGCGAATTGGTCAGGCCATTTCAACCATTTCCGGTTCCCCCTTACCACTAGAGTAGTGTGGTACAGACGGCAATGATTGTGGTTCGCTCTATTAATGGGCATCTATTAAGTTTGATACCAACAGTTGGAAGCTCCTTGGGCCATCTGCTCACACTCGGTCTCCCACGAACGTGTGTCTCAATAATGGATTGGTCGATTTTCTGCACGCTCGGATCAGCAGCACCCGAAAGTATACTGATCCTGTGCCGATGTTGTTCTCATTGATCAACAGTCCTGGACAGGTACCAGATATGCATCTCAAGGTTTGATCTAGCGATCATTGCCAGAGTCGGTTCGAGACCTCATTGACTTGGAGTGCAGGTATTGACGCTACGACAATTGACAAAAGGACGCCAAATCTCCCAGTGGCTGGCGACCCATGGACTTTCCGGACCTCTTGGTCCCAACTCTGTGCTGGTTGCTCATGCGAATTTTAGCCTACTCCTGCAATCAGCTAGACCTCTTCGCTTATTGTTCCAAGCAGATTCTTTCCCTATCTTTCTTCTCTTTCCTTTCCTGGGTTCTCTTCCGTAATGTTGGATTGCGTACCGTTGCCTTGCGATCCAGGTGTCCCTGATTTTACTCTATTAGTCAGGGACAGAACAAGGATTTGCCCTCTGAGCAGGTGTGAATGAAATTCTCCGACAACCCCTTGTGACCACCCCGATGTGTACACTTGTGACGAACCGTTGATCGATGATCCTTTCTTCTTGTGTTTATGAACCCAGCACAACCCCGTCGCAGAGGGTACGATCCAGTGTCCAGTATGTTTGCATCACGCATCACTGGAGTGAAGACACTTAAAGGTGCATAACCATCTTCGCCACGATGAGTTCCTCTCACGGTATTGGGGGACGAGGAACCCTCATACTTGGTGTCTCCTGGGCCGAGACCTTCGTTGGCCTGACCTTCTACTGCCTGAGATTTATGACAAGCTGGCAGTTTACAGGGAGATGGCGCATAGACTTTTGGATGGCAACTATCACGACCGTATGGAAAGACATCTCTGTACTTGGAGATGGTCATAACTAACTGGGAAATTATGAATACAGGCAGTCGGCCTCACAGCACAAATCTGTTTGCAATTATCCTGTGATTCCGGCATGGGGGTTCATGTTTCCGAACTTACATCGCCTCAATTAGTCTCAGCTTTGAAATGGAGCTGGATCTTCCAACTCCTCGCCATTGCCACCAGCGTTCTCGGCAAACTAACGATCATTGCCTTCCTCCTCGAAATTAGAGGAAGACAAGATAGAAAGCCGTGGTTCCTTTGGTTCGTTGCAGGCACAACGATCGCCATCAACATAGCTGTCTTCGCAACCATCTTGAATCAATGCAATCCTGTCCCGAAGCTATGGAACGATGCCCTTCCTGGGAATTGCAACAATCGTGAGCTGAATCAGAATTACTCGTTCTTTCAAGCCAGTAAGTAACTTCCCACGATGCGATGCTTGAGGCATGGTACATGGAAGAAAACATACACTAACGCCTGCAAATCAGGTTGGAATTCGGTTATGGACGCGGCTCTAGCGCTGTACCCAACATATTTGATCTGGGGATTGCAGATGAAAAGACGAGTCAAGATTGGTCTATCCATTCTGATGGGCTTCGGTCTCCTGTGAGTTTCCATTCATTGACACGGTCGTCTGAAGGGAAGATGCTCATGCCTCATCGTTACAGTGCAGCAGCATGTTCTGCAGTGAAGACATCCGAAATTCAAGCTCTCACGAAGACAGACGACATCACCTGTAAGTCTTTCTTATAATTTCTTGGCATTTCCCTCCTCTGCGATACTCCCTTTTTCAGCACGCCAACAATTAAACTGCATTTCTACCCCTTGATTAACCAGCCATTATCTACCATGGGTTCTGTTCCAAGGCAAGGTGCTGACGTGAGTACAGCCGCACAACCATCTCTCCTCCTATGGGCCAGCACCGAAGCATGGATCATCCTCATAGTCTCTTGCGTCCCGCCTGTTCGCCCTCTGCTTGAATACATTTTCCGTAGAGCTACAGGTTCGACAGAAAAAGGCTCGTCTGGATCGACGGGACCCAATGGCCGTGGAAATACAAAAGGTTATTCTAATGGCGCTTACGGTAAGGGGACATTCAAAAGTAATGGTAGCGGCCACGTTGCCAGCGCTGTCAGCGGCGGGACTATGGGGGGTAAAGTCGGTAGGGAATGGTATGAACTCCGGAATGGTGCTCGGGACGTGGAAACCGGAAGTACGGAGCTGATCATAGGAAAAGATGTTGATCTTACTGGCGTTTCTAGAAGTGCGCCAGTCAAGGATACAAGTATTACAACCACTGAACTAGGTGATGGTGACGGAAGCTCCTTCGGATCAAATCATGAAGAAGGTCCAATCTCAACTGAATTTGGCGGTGATCGACAGCAGCAACAAAGACAAAGAGGTATCCTCAAGATGGGGGAGAGCGGCAACGCTACAGGACCTGGGTTTAAACAGACCGGCAATTTCGTTACTGCTACTGCTGGAGACGGATTTGAAGGCAGAGGGAACCAGAGTTCGAATGACCCGGATAGCAACAATGGTGGAATAGCAGGGAGAGGAGTGTACCTTCCACATCAGATTGGCAAAACTGTGGATGTTACCATCACATATGAAGATGCTCCAACAAGCAGCTCAAAGGGGAGAGGCGTGGCCCTATAAAGACAAGCATCGAAGACTTTTTAGCTGGGGATACTTGAAAGTGGCGTTCTGGAAATGGAGTCCTTCTATCCTCTTGTATCGGTTCCTAGTTAAAGAAACACTCTTTAATGATAGCTACAATGAATTCAAGTATCATGACGATGGAAACAAGTCTCCTCGAATTCGCTTTGCTTCGCTTGACGTGGCCGGCTCCTGAGCGAACGTATTGACCCGGGCAGAGACGCCGCACGAGAGCCAAACTGTATCATTGTCCATCAACCTCGATAGTATGTACAGAGTATAGCAAGCTGTGTTATATCCTGGTATTCTGTGGCGATGAACGCCACTTCTTGAATGCGTATACCTCCATATAACAGAGTTACTGTGGCTAATGAAGCAAGGGTCCAAGCTCCAAATGTCAGCCGTCATTATGTACTTACGTATGAAACCCATCACCAACCAAAATCTAGGCAAGATCGGGTTTACAAACCATCGCTTCTTCTCATCCGTCCTATTTACTTTCACCTTGTCTAAGTCGCTTTCCCAGTTCGCTTGACCTCAATTCTGTCCATCTCGATCAACACCCACTGCTACATCGTTATTGTTTTCCCAGACACTGCCTGGAACCCTTTCTTCGGGCGAATCTTTCCACCATCGAGAACAACAATTGCACCTTGACCATTAGTGGGGCAGTCCAGGGTCTGCTGTCGTTCACTTCTAGCTGCCTCGACCTCATCTTTCTCTCCACTTGCACACATACAATCCTCAAATACCGCCCAAAATGAAGCTCACATTCAGAGTAAGATTGAGTGTATCTCTACGTGTGTGGAACGCAATGCTAACACGAATTGCCACAGGACCTGAAGCAACAGAAGTTCACCATCGAAGCTGAACCAAGCGCTACGGTACGATTCTGCGGTCACCGCTCCCCACAGCAGAGTGACACAAGCTGACCACATCGCAGATCGCTGAAGTCAAGGAAAAAGTCTCGCAAGAAAAGGGATGGGGCGTTTCACAGCAAAAGCTGATTTACTCGGGTATGTTAGCAAACTTTGCGAACGGCGCAATGACCACTCGAGCGGCCAAAGAGATCGTGGGCTGATGGAGATGTGTCTAGGCAATATCTTGACCGATGACAAAACCGTAGAATCATACAACATCGAGGAGAAAGGTTTCATAGTATGCATGGTCTCAAAGGTACGTTATCACGTTTATTTCAACTCTCAGTCGGTCTAATCACGCCATAGCCCAAGTCAGTACCCGTTGCCAGCGCATCAAAAGCTGCACCTTCAACTCCAGCTCCAGCTCAACAGGCATCTACTCCAGCTCCACCGCCAGCACCACAAGCAGCGCCAGCAACGACCGCCAATCCTCCAGCGACGCCGTCACCTGCACCTGCCACAAGCACGACAACACAGCCACAAGCATCGGGATTCAGTGACCCATCTTCATTCGCTCTCGGGGAACAAGCCGAGGGTGCAGTTGCGATGATGGAGTCCATGGGATTCGGCAGGCAAGAAATTGACCGTGCAATGCGCGCTGCCTACAACAACCCAGATCGAGCAGTGGAATACTTGCTTAATGGTATTCCAGAAGGCACCAATGAGAGTGCCCGACCTCAGGCAGGTGCTCAGGCTGCTCCAGCTCCAGCTGCGCCTGCACAGAATACGCCCAGCCAGCCAGCAACATCCGATGATTCGGTCAACCTCTTCGAAGCTGCTGCACAACATCTTGGTGCTAGTACTCAGGGTGCAGGCGGTGCAAGAACCCCAGGTGCAGCTGGAACTGGTGGCGCTGAAGATCAAGTTGATATGAGCTTCCTGCGGAACAATCCTCATTTTCAACAATTACGTCAACTCGTTCAACAGTCCCCAGCAATGCTTGAGCCCATCTTACAACAAGTTGCAGAAGGAAATCCGGGGCTCGCAGAAATGATCAGTGAAAACCAGGATCAATTCTTGCAGTTACTGAGTGAGGATGTTGAGGGTGAAGGTGAAGAGGGCGGTCCACTTCCACCAGGTGCTACGACGATTGCTGTTACAGAGGAAGAGAGAGACGCAATTGAACGAGTAAGTTTTTCCCCAGTTTTTTGATCGTCGCTACATTTAGAAGTCGGAGAAGTATGACTAACGTTATATTTCTCTTATAGCTCTGCCGTCTTGGTTTCCCTAGAAATGCTGTCATTCAAGCGTATTTCGCTTGCGATAAAAATGAGGAACTTGCTGCCAACTACTTGTTTGACCAACCAGATGATGACGATGCCTGATTTGATTGTGTCAGGAAGGGATTGAAGTGATGGATGGAGGGGAACAAAGTGATGGATTTTTTCAGTATGGAGAACGGAATACCCAGTCTAAACGTACCGCCATCTTGTGTGAATGATATGAGTGTAGTCTTTATGTACTCAACTCCATACACGAAGTTGAAAATAAAAACACCCACAAAGAAAGAAAGAAAATTCAAATACCCCTGTATCGTAACTTTTTACATATCCCCCTTGATCTCTTCCCGTGAGACGAGATGCAAAGAACCTTAAAAAGGAAATCTAGCTCCAATCAATCAATCAATCAATTAATCCTCTTATTTATTTCCATTGACTATGACTATATATCTCATTCAATCTATCTATCTATCTATCTACAGAACCTCAAAAGCCCACAGAGCCTACATAGATAGATAGGCATGGCGAAAACTTTGACTTTTTTTTTTCAATGAGAGAGGGAAAAAAAAGAAAGTTAATTAAATTGGGATTTCATATAAGAATAGGATGATGATGATGATGATGATGATGATGATGATTGTCATAGTGATAGATAAATAAGGACATTGATATGATGTTGTTGTGTTGTGATATATACATGATAAAACGATGTGCCAGGTAAGCGATCAAGCAAGTCAAATGAATCATAATTCCACTCTGTTATCCTCGACAGGGAGTTTGCCTTTCACCTTATACTTGACACCACCACCACCGCCGCCATCGACATCTTTATCGGATTTCCCTTCGGGGGTTTTCCTTTCTACTACGCTTTTCAAGACGTCTAGTCTCTCCTGTGTGACTCGGATAGCATCTTCGATTTCTCGATCGCTCATTTTCTCTTCACGTAGTCTAGCTGCCATGTCTTTTGAACTGAGGAGTTTGGATCGTCTGTGGTTTTGATGTTTGGTTTTGGCGGATGCTGAAGTAGAAGAGGAGGAGGAGGGGTCAGAAGCAGAGGATCCGAAAAGAGATGAGGAGCGGATGTCGATATTGTTGATACCGACACGTTCTTCGAGCCATTGCCATAATTCGGATTCTTCTTTCTGCCACAGTTGTTCGTATGCGGCGAGGCGGGCTGAAGACGATGTAAGACCGTTCCCACCAGAGCCGATGATCGAGGTGCTGGACTGTTTTTGACTTGGTCCGCGGAGCCAGGTGATCAGCAGGAGAGACAGGAGAATTACAATGATGGCATTGGCAGCTTGTGGCAAAGCGATTATGTCTCCAACGATGTTAAAGATAATGTGTAGGGGTTCAAATAGACCCCAATCGTGGGTCTGCTTGCTTGATACAGAAGACGATTTTGGTGACGACGAGGCTTTTGCGTCGCCCTTTCTTTTCTTTTTGCCTTTGGAGATCTTGGAAGCTGAAGTCATGCCACGCGGTCGCGAGGAAACACCGGACTTCAATGACTTCACTAATTCGTTTCCATAAGATAGTTGACCATCGATGGCACCTTTCTCAATTGGACCTAGAACGTGTGAGACGAAGATACTATCAAAGAGGCATTGTTGACTTACCTTTCAACCAGGATTTGGCTGTCCACTCAATTCCGCAATTCATCTGGATGCGAGTACCATTACCCGGTGCCCATGACAGACAATATCTGGTCTTCACACTAAAAGCATTTCCACTTGGGACATCTGGGGTTTGCGTAGTACAAGTGACAGAAATGGCTTTTTCTAGATCGAAGAAATCGAGGTTTTCAGTCGTGATACATTTTGTCGACTTGGGGCCAATTGAACCGCCCAGGGGCTTGATGTAGGAGTATTGTCTCGTTTTCACATCATTTGAGAGACCTTTCCTATCTTCGAATTGAAGGTCCGTGACCTTTTGCTCCTCGAGAAGGAACTTCGAAACGAATAGCGGGGAATTAGGACCAAACAGCATTGTGTAGATCTTTCCCAAAGGTGCAGGCACCGTTTCATCCTTGACAGCTTTTTCAAAATGCGTAGCAGAATCGAGACAATCTGTCGGCGAATGTACTGTGGGTCCTGGAAAGTCCCCCCCTGTTGCCTCTGAGACAGCAGCAGCGACCTTCTCGCCTTGTGCCACATCGCCCGCTACCGGTGGATTAGGTACTGCCGGTATTGCAGCTGATGTGTCCTTGGTTGCAGAAGGCTTCCGACTGATTGGCTTCGGAGGCCCTGAAAAGTCGCTTGCCGCAATGCTACCAGAGTCAGGGAAACTCTCGGCATCTTCATCTACTTCGTCGTCTTCATCATAGATCTCTTCCTCGGATTCGTCAAGACTTGGGACTGCATCCCTGGTTTTCTCAGTCTTATCCCCAGTACCGGATTCCAAAAGGACGCCATTCAGGGTACTCTTAAAAGTACCTGGGTGTGAAACTTTCCAAATACCAATCATTAGGTCATATGTTGCCTCTCGGCTAAGCAAGCTTCGAAATGTATGTCTTGCGTGCAGTGTTTGTATGGCAATAGCGTTGGGGAATACCATTGCTGTAGACTCTTTTTCGATGGACATAACTTCGTCGAAGGATATCACTAATGTCGTCACCCACCCCAAAATATTGCTTGAGAAACATATATGGCCTTCAGAGATGTACAAGCGACCAGCTAGAAGGATGTCTCTTTGGAGAGCACAACTATAATCTTCAATCAGGTAGTCATCATCGGGGACACTCCTGAAAAGCTGATGAAAATTACGGTTGCGCGTTTTCGGTGCAACTGCATAACCGGTGATACGAGGGCCCACCGCTGGATTTGTCAATGTCGACGTGCTCGCGCCTATCATAGCGCCAATTGTAGAGTGTCCTGTTGCCCCAGATGATCCTCTATTGCGTCGATGAGCAAGTCGGCTCCTAGAGCTATTCGAGCGTTTCACACCATGCCCAAGCTCTCCTTCGAAGATACTCCCGTTAGGCGGCGTTCGACTGCCGGCGGTAACATTACTACTCAGAGTATCACGATGTCTCAGGACGCTTTGTGTGTCATCACCAGTAAGTGCTATACTAGAGTCTCGGGTTGGTTTCTCGTATGCAGCAGACACAGCCCTTGCAGCTCGAGCATCTTCGAGCCTTGCAGAAGCTTCATCCCGCAATACTGTAGAGTTCTGTTTTACTTCTGATGGGTCAACTTGTAAGCCATCGGATATCCTCTCATCAGATGAGCCGGCCACATCAAGGCCCAAATGACTGAAGTTGAGGTCCCCCATTCCCAAAGTCTCAATTGCAAGAGGTTTCTTTTCGGGAGATCCTGACTGTACGGATTCCTCTTCTATTGTTGGTTCCAAGACTTTCGTTTTCTCTGGATCAGAGGATTGGGTACCGCTCCGACTTCTATTGCCAGTATTGATAGAAATGGTAAGTTGGTTGGCCGCGTTTTGTGCAGCAGACACCCAGGAAGAGAAGAATCCCGCGGTTGACGCTTGCTGGCTGTTCACTCTTGAGGATCCAGGGGTTTTGGCTTCTTCCGGGATCGGTGTCACCGGCGCTGAAACAAGGTTGGATAATTTACTGGGCTGATGTTCTGACTTGGACCGCCTGTGTGATATCATGTTCCCCGAATGACTCACCACTATGCCATTGTTCTCATGCTCGTGCGCCTTCCGCCTCGGGGATGCACGAGGAGATCCGGCCTGGGGCTCAGTCGGTGTCGGAGGTGTTACTGTCGTTAGTGGACCATTCAAAGCTGCACTAGGAGGTGTCTTCGGTGGTTTGGCTGTGTCGAGGGGAGGAAGATCCGTCTTTGCTTGTGTGACTTGGTCCGACGGCGAGGTGCGGATCTGCGGAGGCACTGGTGCAGGACTGCCACCTTTTGTCTGGCGTCTGCTTGCTAAGCCGCCTTTCTTTCCCAGACGACCACCGAAAGACCCACTGCCTGTAGATTTCGTAGATTCTCTGTCGGGGCTTACATCCGAAGTTTTGTTGGTAGCTGGTAGAGTGAACGCTTCTTTCAACTTGCGCCCAGGCGATATGCCCCGTATAGAACCAGATATGCTAGAACGGCGTCGCCGAGATCGGTCTTCTGCCAGTAGTGTCAATGTGTCTGTTCGCAGCAGGGGTGATTCAGTGGGTGCATCCGAGATGGAAGGAAGCGTGGTTGTTGAAGCGGTCGCAGCGGGTTCTTCGGAAGGCGGCGTATCAGCACCGTTGAGGCCCGGTAATGGTTCGTCGGCGTGAGGTGCATTCGTAGGATTCGATATAGGCGAGTCGGGTGTGTCCACAGCTTTGGCGGTGATCAATGGGGACGAAGACGTCAGGTAACCGACATGGGAATGATGCGGTGTGAGTCCGGGGCGACTACTAAAGTAATAATATCATTAGCTTAAGTGTAAGTCAATAAAGGAGTGCTTGCTGCAAGCCACTTCCACGAACAAAAGTTCACTTGTAGAACGAAGAATTGGAATGGGGATTTTGAGCTGATCTTTTGTCGCGCTGCTCTTGTGAGGTGTCATGGGCATTGCGTGTTGCCCAGCTGCGGAGTCTGACGGTGGAGACCAGAACTTAGAAGAGGCATGAGGGAACAACAAACATACAGCTCGGGTTCAGAATCATCGGTCAACAGGTTACTTTCAGTATCATTGACCAGACTGCCTATGCTCTGACTTGCGCTTGGATCGGGATGTAACGTCAAAGGAGTCGAGGCGCGGCCACGATCTTCTACTTCGCTTTCCTTGAGCTGAGAAGGACGTCTGTTGCGCTTCGATTTCTTTGACCGTTTTGATATGATATTTCTAATGCCGCTCCCGCCAGATTTTGAGCTTCCATCTCTGCTTGATTCATTGCTGATTCGATTGGGAGACCGTTCGGTAGAATCTATGGACGAACGAGGTTGCAATGTGTCGTCGAGGTTATTGGTAGAGCCGTTCCGTGCTTTGTTTATATGGAACACTTTTTTGATCCCACTTGAAGATGATAATGATGAAGTTTGTGATAAAGGAGCCTCCATTGCGATCCAGCGCTAGGCAGTCGAAAGAAATCAGAGTCGTAGAACAGGCATACCTTGCAAAGGTTGTTGCGATTTGCAAGGGGGATCAGATGCCGATACCACTAGAAGTCTCAGGCCGAGTCACTTGGAGGCGCAAAACCGGATTCTTAATTCCTGTTTGTGAAGACAGAATGTCAAGTGGGTGGTTTGAAAACAAAGGAGAGGCAAAGGGAATGGCGAGATCGTGGTGCTGTTTGAAGGAAGGGGAGACTGGTATGCAGTACTGACGTTCTCTGTATCATCGATCGCCTCCTTTCCCTCTACGTACCTAGGTAGTACAATACGATACTGTAGAGTAGCTTCAGAGCTAGGCGCTTCAATGGAGGTGGTCAATGCCCCTAAAGTTAATAGGGCTAACGTGGTTTATCCGCTTGGCCAGTTACCTGAAACTGCCTTTGCCTAGCTACAGAGTAGAGTTCAGGGTGATAAGCCGTCCCAAAAGCCCACTGCGGGGAAGACCTTTCTAGTCTCTCCAAACGGAGCATCCCATGACGATCTGCTTGCTCCTGTGCGGTCACAGACGATATTACTCAGAGTATCATAGGTGACTTCTGGCGGACCAATGATCATCCCTAGGGCACATGTGCTGTCAACGTCCCATGTATATGGTCTCCCAATAAATCCTGTGACACACATCGATGCATTCAATGGTATATGGGTATATGTTCAAGTAGATGAACTTGACGCTTCACTTTATCGACGCAATACTGAACGCCGCTTCTCTCGTACCCTTTCAGATCTTGATATGTCAAAAGACTACCAGTTCCCATGGAGAATTCACCCATAACACTTGTAAGTCGTATCCAGCATCTAGGATATACTGAACCTAGCTAATACAGCAAAACAACCAGGCGCATAATCATGCGCGGAGTGCCTTAATCGAGACACGGAGGTCGAACCCCGTCGCCGCTTCAGAGGAACATGATCTCGCAGCAACGGAATTTGCGGCAGCCGCTCAAGGTACCACCAATTCAGAAGTACGTGATAATTATGTTACAATAGTATGGTCGCTCACCGTCTATCTAGGCGCAAAGGGTACTACTGCTTCTCGAACAACATCACAAGAAGTTAGGGCAAATACTCAAATCGCGACACGAAAATGCCAGTCAAGGTCTTCAAGTTGCCGAACCGCAAGACGCCGCTCTTCCAATCACTTCCAAGGCAGCTGAAGCCGCGGCGACACATCTACGAGCAACAAGTCCAGAGGCGAACCCTGTCATTCCAAAGCTCTCCCAGAACTTCAAACCATCGCATAGAGAAAGTTCAAATTCCATTGCCAGCAATCTAGCGTCTGCTCGCGGGATTCCAGGGCCTCAGCAACGTCGTGACTCTCCAGCATCGCCTACACTGTCTGCCCAGCATGCGAGCGGGAAATTGGTAGGAGCCGCTGTAGGAACACGAGCCTCTGATCAACCAGGGAAGGTTTTGAATAATACGGTCGGTCTGCCTGGACGGGAGCAGAAGGCAAGTCCGGAAACCCAAGGCTCTAGTACAATCGTAGACAACAGAGCTCCAGAGCCATCGGCCATGCCGTCGTCAGATCTGCGTTCGCATCAAATTGCAGCAGGAGATGCACCATTTCAACAGTTCTATAACACATTTGAGACCTTAATCTCAAAACTCAGCGCTCCGCTAGCATTCGCTGGTCTTCCCCTGAGCTCTGCTCCAATATCTACCCGCGCTGACAGTGAACCTCCACCTGTGGCAAAGAAGGAGCTACCTTCAAAACGTCCATCGGCACAACCTGACCCGCAATCTGGAGGGGATGTCGACTACTCCCAGTTAATATCTAGAGCAGCTCTTCGAGCCATCCGGGACGGGATTGCTCAAACTTCTGTCGCTGAATCCTTCTATGTTGTTCCTACGACAGGCGGAACCGTATCGTATGCCGGAATCCTTAATCGTGAACAGAAGGAAGCCGGTCGCCATCAACGCCAGCTCTCCAACATTTCAGAGGATGCGGATGATTTCGTCGACGCTCGTGAGACAATACCAACAAGCCCAGAATTAACCCGCCTTGACGCTGCTCCAGCACCTCTTCGAGGACGTCTTTCTCGTCAATCTACAAGTGGAAGTACTGCTTCACGCAAAGCGACGCCTGCTTCGAAATCAAGTCCGGCATCTGGATCCAACAACAAAACAATGGAGGAACTCACGCTTGAAAATCAGGCCTTAAAGCATCTGGCTGACAACCTCTCCAAAAGAGTTCACATGTGGGAGGTTAATGCACAATCCTCCAGTGCCGCACTTCAACAATCCCTTCGATCCCTACAAAGCCATGCTCCACGTGCTGTGAGTCCTGCATCAACGACTAGATCCGACAGTGGAAAGGGTCAGAGCCTAAGAGCACCGCCTCTTACCGGTCTACTTGAGGAACCTTCTCCTGGCTCTACAGAGAAACAGCGCATAGACGAATTAGAAGAAATAATCAGGAAAATGGAGAGAGAAAGAGGGAAACAGGAGAGAGAAAATGAGAAGTTGAAGAACGTGGTGGGCAGGTATAGAGAACGATGGGAAAAGCTGAAAGAAGGAGCAAAGAGTAGACGAGAGGGGAGTGCTGCCACTGGCAGTGGAGGAGCTGGGCTGAGAGGGACATCTATTGGTAACGGAAATGACGATGGACAAATGACAACAGAAAAAGCAGATCGTGGTGTTGAGGGAGAAGATGACAAGAAGGAATAAAGGAAGATAAGCATCGTGATTATCATCATATTCATAAAGAGCTCTTGAAACTATCAAGATATAACCTGCAATGATAACCCCCTTTACATCCCACACATCCAATACCAATCAAACAATCTACGTAGTTTCACTCACCATCGATCAATCGTATTTTCCCCAACCCAAAAAAAATAAAAAGAAAAAGAAAAAGAAACTCATACCGCAACAACAACCACAAGTACAAGTATAAAGGTTTTTTTTTCTTTCATTTCATTTCTAATCCTCCATCCATCAATCACTATCTACCAAACCTCAACCTCTTTCTTCTCTTCTCTTCTCTTTTCTCCTCCCCCTTTCAAATCTCAAAATAATACCCCCTTAACCACCAACCCAACAACAACCAAAACCATCACTTCCATATTCGATCTCATCTTCCCCGCCTGATTACTACTACTTCCTCCACCACCAGCAGCACCGGTCGTCTCACTACTACTACTAGTATCGGTAGCTTTAGTAACTGCCTGTCCGACCGTCATAATCGAATCGGATCCCTGGACTGTCGTCGTTACGACTTTATATGTATATGCCATTGTGGGTGTGTTTGATGATGATGATGCTGTTGTGCTTGCTGGCGTGGTCGCAGCAGCAGCAGCAGCAGCTGTATTGGAGGCGGTGGTGCAAGAGGCACTCCACCAAGAAGTCCATTGTCCTGATCCGTCGCCCCAGGGACCGGAAACAGTGCTCCAGGAACTATGCCAACTGCTCCAGCGAGTGCAGTCTGATGCCGCTGCGGAGGCGGGGACAGTGCTCCATGCACCGGCGGAGTTCCAGCCCCAGCCCCAGTTCCCAGAGCCCCAGGATCCGCCAGAGGAGGAGATAGGACCCCAAGACCGCCAGGGCCCGCCCCAGCCATTCCAGGGGCCGGTGCCGGACCAGTCAGATGGTGGGGAGGGGAGGGCGGTGCTGAAGAATGAGGACCATGAGGTGCTGGGGAAAAGCGTGCCGGATGGGGTGGCGTGGAAGGTGGATTCCGCGGCAGGAAGCGAGGTTAGGGTTGTGGAGGGGGAGAGGTTGGCGCAGAGTTGGGCTAGGGCGGCGTATATGGCTGGGGGTGGGTTATCAGGTTGGGATCTGAAAGGGGATGGGAGATGGGGTTTGGTGCAGGATGGGTGAAAGGAACAGAGAGGGAAAGAGGTCAGGGATGAAGAGGGATGGAAATGATGATCAGACATGCCTTCTTGATCTGTAGTATTAGTGCAACTGCTTGCCACGCAGTCATTCACGTTATCCAAATCCGATGATCCACATAGACAACTCCAGCCGTTTTTATAGGTGCAGTCTGTAGTATTCCAGTACGAGGGTCCGAAACAAGAGGACTAGAAAGCACAGTTAGACGCACGTCCGTCTAGGCCAAGAAGATAGAACATGTAAGAGTCATAACCGTCCCGAACAAAAGATGATGACGTTAAAGCCGGAAAAGAATACATAGTCACTTACAGCACAACCGGGAGCTCCATCGCCCCTGACACTCGCGACAAGCAGCGGTAGAATCAGTATCGAAGTCGAAGATAAACACCTTGAGACTCGCATATTGAATGCCGTATTCCTAACCGTGTTCGTGATTCCACCAATGATACGAAGGGAATAACTTCCTGCAATAGGGGGAGAGCAGATCAGGGGTCACTGTTCTTGTTCGAAGATATCAACGATCCTCAAGAACCATGCATTGGAAATGTCCACGGTATCGAGAAGAAATGACCAGAGGAGAAAGCGTCAGGATAGTAGAGACAGAAGACAGGGAGGCAGAGAAAGGGGCGTCATGCAAGGAAATAAGAAGACAATGTCGTCCAAGACATATTATATGAATGATAAAAAGACATCCCTCCTCTTACCCCACGTTTATGATCTCACATAGATGCATACATCATACCTACCGCACCCATAAAACGTAACACAGGTCCTTAGTCATCCACATGAGCTGAGATGGCAATCTATGCCCGCAGTTGTCGTCTAACGGACTTTGCTGACGACTATGCGGACAATCGAAAGATACAGAGAAGGTGATGTTGGCGTTGGTATGGGAGAGCCAAAAAGAAAACCAATAATTAGAGTCCGAAGCTTGGCGATATGCGGGATCTACTGGACTTTCCCCATTTTGGTCCGAGAGGATTTAGGGGGCTGTGGACTATCTATCAAATGGGATAAACAACGGCCGGAGACGTGATGTTTTGCACCGACATGAGGTCAGTGTGTAATGGTAGATTCCGATAGGTCTTCTAGAATGCCATTTTGCAGTCTACATGCATACAGGGTAAGCAGGTTATGTTTCAGGATGATTCCTCTGAAGTCCTGGTATTGGTGGATTTTCTAGCTCTGAAAGCTAAAAATCTTCTCTTCGTTCACACAACTACTATCCGAGGCTTGTTGTTGATTGTCCACACCTGTTGACATAGAGGAGCCCGGCTTACTCAATACACCCCGGGCTATATCTATACAAGACCCTCTACCCAGCCTTCCACACGCCGACTAGCCGACATTTTTCATAGTCAGCATCGGAACAATTGTCCAATGACGAAGCTAGATGAGCAAGGTTTCCATTGCAGCGCAAACTCATGAATACCCCATAAGCTCTCGACACGTAATGGTGGAGGGAGAGGATGGACTCTTCGCCTTTGATCCCCGGGATGTGATGGTTCTGTGCGAGGTTGAAGCGGGGTATAGAGCATGGCTTTCATGAGATAGCTGCTGGGTAAGCAATGCGATGTATGGACGCAGCCGCTGCACCTTGCAGCTACCTTTGGCCGCCTTGAGACGTGCCTAGTTGTCGGCAATAACTATTAAGCTTCATGATGAGGGTACAAAGAGTTCTGGTTTCATGTTGATCTTGCAGAGTTTCGCGACACATCCGCTCAGTTGAAGAAAACTTTGAACGCCTTCCAGTATGCGCATATGCGTGAATCCAATTTCCTTAATGAATTCTAGCTTGGAATGCTCTGAGAGAGTCGTGGTAGTCTTGGTAACTCGAAACATGGTGCTGATGATATCGTGAGAAGAGTAACCAAGATCCCTGTTCCAGACAGTCAGTCAAAAGGATAGACAAAAGGCTTGGGATTGAATACCATAATTCTTTCAAAGTGTCAAGTGCCATATCGATCTTGCCATCCCAGCAACATTTTATCATTGCCTGTACCTTGATTGGATGAGGACTGTCAACAACCTTAAAAACATTGTCGCCAGACACAAAACCAAAGCCAGCCCAGGTACTCTGTAAATTGTTGATTGCTTGTCGCATATCTCCCTCTGCGCTAAATATCAACGCAGCAAGTCCATCGTCAGAGTATTGAACTTTCTCTGCTTCCACAATTTGCAATAGCCGCTTCATGACTTGAGCATCGGTCAATTTAGCATAGCGAAGGATGGCACATCTTGATTGCAGAGGCTCAATAATCTTGTTGGACTGATTACAAGCAAATGCGAAGCGAGTGGTATTGGAGTATATTTCCATTGTTCGGCGAAGAGCTTGCTGAGCTCCTGCGGTCATACTGTCGGCTTCGTCTAAAATAACGAGTTTGTGTCGCCCTGAAGGGAGTGTGACCTTCTTTTGAGCAAAGCCTTTGATTCGATTTCTAACAACGTCAATACCTAGAAATAGACAAATTAGCCCGTCATATCTCAACTAGCAATCACAGCTTGAAACTTACCTCTCTCGTCGCTAGCATTCAACTCGAGTACTCCCTCCTTGTATGCATTGCCGAGTAGCTGTCGGGCCAGACATAAGATGCTAGTAGTCTTTCCAATGCCAGGCATTCCACTGATTATCATATGAGGCATATTTCCATCTCTTGCTATGATTTTCAGTCGCTCGACGGTCTCTTCGTTGCCCACAACATCGTTCAAAAATATGGGCCGATACTTTTCCACCCTAAAGGTCAGTACAGTTAGTCTCTAAAGTTGTGCTGTAGAACGAGAGATCACTTGAATGCGATTGACTTACCATGGTAGCTCGTAATCCGAAGCCGAGCCGTTGGTAGTAGCCTTCAACGCAGCCGTTGAGGACTCCGCATGTGCCATGTTACTAGCAGTGTATCCTAGTCCGGAGGGAAAATCCTAAGAAGCCTTTCCGATCTGCTCTGGCATTAGGTACAATAGCAAAAGCAAATGTCAACAAGAAAGTGGCCATGATACTGTGACACGGATACGCGCTTTTGGCGGGACGAAACCGCGTAAAGTGCGGGACGCTTCCATCAGTAACACGTCCCGTCCTCGTCTTCTACATGTCTCTTCTCTACTAGAGATTCTGATGCTTACAGTAAGGAAGGAAACATGTTTCGATCAAGCGAGTCAGATAAGCCAACCGCCCTAGATTCCGGCCATCCTAGATTCCGGCCACTTTCCACACCAAAATTCGTCGGTAACAGCATCGTATTACTCTATAATATTATACGTAATATTACGTAATAATTACGTATTTAAAAAATATATAATATTTTAGAAATATATAATTAAATAAAAAATATATATTTAAATTAATTAGTTTATTATAATAGATTTTTAATTAATTCTTTAAAACTTAAAAAAATTTAATTTATTAATATTTTATCTTAAAATTTTATTTAAAAATAATATAAAATAAAGAATTTACAAGGATTTTTAAAAAATTAAGAATATTTACTAAGAAATTTTTCTTAGTAAAAATTTATAATTTAAATTATA
>LCWF01000016.1:0-90118 GCA_001006345.1 Phaeomoniella chlamydospora | reverse complement strand
TTTTTGGGGGGTTGGAATCATGTATCCATCCCCTATCTTATAGTATGTATAATTATCGATATCATGTTGATGATATCTATATCCCACTGCATATCCCGTATACTCTGTGCTGTAGCATGTTTTGTACCATACCATACCAATAGATGATAGATGAAGAGAAGGTCTCTGGAACTCCGGCACCCTTTTTTCCTTCCTTCCTTTCTTGAACACCCCCCCCCCCCCCCCCCCTCTCTTTTTTTTTTCTTCTTCCCCTTTTTTAACCCCCAATACCCCCTCCTCTCCTACTAACACCTCTCTCTTCAATCTCGACTCTAACCTCCATCGTTTTTCTCACCCCTTTAAAAGAAGTCAAAGTCCTCAAACTGTCCGCCATGGATTTTCTTTTGGTGGGGCTTCGGGTGGTGTTGTTGTTGTTGTCTTCGTCTCCTCTTCTCCGTCTACCAGCAACACCACCGCCACCGGTATATTTGCTGGTGTTGTTGTTATTGTTGGGTCCACGGCGATCGGATCTACGGTTGTTGTTGTTGTCGCATGCTTCGCGACCACCGCTGATGTGAAAGAATGATTGAATGGGAGAGAAATTGTGGGCGTAGCGGAAGAGGGGGGTAGAAGGGCGGATTGTTGTGTTGGTGTGAGAGGGGAGTTTTTGGAAGGGTGGGGGTCGATGACGGTGGATGGGATTGTTGGATGCGGTTTCTCGGTTGGAGGGGAGAGGGGGATTGAGCGAAATTAAGAGAATGGAGGGGATGCAGGCGACTATGATATTCAGGTGAACGAGGATTTCATTGATCGTGGATATCGGTAGAATGGTCCACGTTGTATCTTTGGTGTTGTGGAGATATGTTGGGAGGGAGACTAGGGACAGGATTGCGGCTGCTAAAGGTGCTGCTCGTGTGATAAATGATGCTATGAGGAAGCCTCGTTGTGGAAGGCGGGGTTTATATTGGATGATGGCGACGATGGGGAGGATGATTAGTACGATATCAAGGAGTGCATTGGAATCGCTAATGGCATAGAGGAGGTTGCCACGTAAGACGCATCGGTTGGGAGCGAAGGTCCAAAATGGAAACCGACATTGAAAAGCGGTTGTCAAAGTAGAGAAGAGGATGTAGATAATTATGACAACTGCGAAGCATCGGCATGCGAGTATGACTTTTCGGTTGGAGGACAATCGATTGATGATGATAATGACTGATAGCTTGGATAGGCCGACAGCCACAATCTGGCAAATTTGACCGGCGTAGTAGAACTGCGGTGAAGGTCAGTGGCAATGGAGGTTAAGTAGCTACCGAGACCTGTACCTTGCTGAATCGATTAAACTGTCCATTCGACAAGTCGTGTCGATGTCGGCCCAGTCCGTTCGTCGCAGATAGTGTGATAGCAATGCTCTGTGCAATCGAAAAGACTCCAGCCAAGTGTAACAAGATGTCATTTACACCTTTGGGATGTTTGAGATAGATGCCGACTCCTGCCTGCAGGAGCAGGAGAAATGTGCTGACCGAGAGCATAACATAGGTGATGACGATGATGATTCCTGAACGATCATCCGCAGTGTTCTTGTAGAGCGACCTTGTGCTCGCCATGTTGCTGGGGGGTTTGCACGAATCTGGAGTTGGAATAGAACACGGGGAGATGAAGTTGAATGGCTATCGCCTTTCGGACAACATCAACAAGTTCTCTGGAAAGAGACTACGATTCGTTGCTCGAACGGATCGATTCCATCTTCAGAGGTCACTCAGCAAGGCATTCAAGGAAGCCTCAGGACGAACTCGGAAGAGGAATAATGATAATATGAAGAGTAAGAAACTCGGTCCCAAGGAGAACAAAAGGAAAAGAAACAAGAAAAGACCGGGTTTGCAGTGAATAGAACCAACTGCAGAACAAGACTGAAGGAGGACTTATTGAATAATTGCGTATCTTATTCTTATTTCTCTGCCCATTCCATACGAAACACGACAGTGCTTTGTTATTATAGCCCGATCGGACTCAAAAACGATGTAATAGGCCAATCGGACGGGAACTGAAGCACAGAACTCTCCTTCACTAGAGGCAAATAGTCTTCCGCACGAAATGCCCATCGTTGTGATGGTAAATTAAGCTCCGAGGCTGTATCACAATGAGTCCTGGTGTGACTGATTCGGTAGTTTGAGACTTCAAGCCACTCCTAATAACATGTTTATGCGTTATAATAGTAGACTGGGGGAGGATCAACCACGAGGTCCGGTAATTGCTAGTATTGTGAACGGACCATCATGGGAGCAATGTGGGTTCGATCAGCATTCACTCTGAGTACTCTGTATCATGGGCGTCCATTGCGAGGACGGTTCCAGGAGGAGAGGGTTCTTGTATTGCTATCGTATTCCGCATCTCTTTCTTCGTGACACAGCAATCACTGGGTGTTTGCAATTCTAGCTGGTGACGGAGACTGAGAAAGCAGACCAGAAGCTTTGTGAAGCCCAAAGTCATATAAGGAGGAGGAGGATGATGATGATGATGTTGCAAGCATCTGTAAGGTACTTAGACAAGGGACATCCCGGCGGCGTTTCAGAAACGATTGTGGTTCTCCTACTCCTTTGAGGTTGGCGGTTGTTGGACTTCCAATAATTTTGATTCCGTGTCGAGTAACCAAACGATTGATTAATCCAGATCTAGTAAGTCGTCTATGCCGTACACTTGTTCAAGATATGTGACCTCGGTGGAGTTTGGTATGGGTCAATTCTTTCTTTCCCCCGTTGCCCAAGACTGCAGAACGGTTCGCTTAAACCTTAGCGGCTATTTCTGGATCACGAAAAACTGGTTCTCAGATAGGCGAATAGTTCGTAAAGCCTCTTGCGGGTGTTTCAAGAGATGAGGAAGGGGAACTGAGGAACAGACCCAGAGTACAGCGAAACTCAACGTGACTCGTCATCAACAACGACCAGGATAGCTATCTTTCTCAATGCCATGCATGTTGCTAACTGTCCAAATTCCCATGGCATGCTCACGAATGTATTGCATTATCAGTTTGCTGATGTTTCATTGTACCACGCTTGACAGCAGGGCTCTACAAAGAGCAGGTTGTCTACCGCCTAGGAATATAGGCTCTAGCAGGGGACCGGTATACCATCCGTCCACGTGAATCGTATTGAGGATTGATACTAATTAAAACAATCTATTCTGGGAATTCCTGTTCCTACAGCAGAAGTCTTGATTGCTCATTGACAAAACCACTCCTGATTCTCTCGCTACAACAAGTACTGTTCAATTCCTCATCGTGGCCTCCGCAAAGCAGGCCTTGCCCATATCAAGTCATTGCGCCACAAAATCATGCTTTCATTGCAAAATGGGTATCGTTGGAAACGTAAATGCGTTGTCCTCTATCCTAGGGAAGCGAGTTTCTGCAAAGTTGAAATAACACCTAAAACTTGCGTCAGCACTGTTTGTGTGATCGAATGTGAATGACCAGAAGATCTGCTTACCTGTAACGCCTTGAGTAAGAGTGGCAGAGGCTTCGGTATTCTTGGCTGCCAGTGTCACAGTTGTTGCGCTCTTGACACAACCTTCAGCTTGGAGATTATTCGCCCATCGGAAAACGGGTTCATCATCGCGATCATCGCCTGCAACAAATATAAAGTCTGGAACTTTACCTCCTGTGGTTGCCTTTGCTTCAATTGAACGCCAGAGTGCTTCCGCCGCAGTAGCTTTTGACATGTTCGCAGGCTCCACCAGGACAGCTTTCTCAATCGGGATTGCGCGGACACCAAGGCAAGCACATGCATCGTTAATGTGATTTGCACATTCTGAGGCCTGCTTCGAAGCGCCAAGAAGATCAGTGCTATCGGCGTAACTAAACGTGAGTGAGCAATGTCGTTCTTCAATCTTGCTGCCCTCAACACGTTCTTCGTAGTACTTGAGAATCAACATGACACCTTCCTTCCAATCCTTGTTTTGTTCCGGATCTACCAGAGCAAGCCAATCGTCACTACCAGCCTCTTGAAGGTAACATCCGTTTTCTGCGATCATTCCCAGGCCAGGGACCCGTCGGAAAAGTCGCTCCATCTCTTCAGGCATTCGTGCACTTGTCACGTAGACTAGATTCCCCTTCTCAATCAGATCTGTCAAGACGTCTGTTGCGCGCTTTGGCGTTGTGAGAACGATACTGCTTGGTGAACCCCAGGAAGCAAGAGTGCCCTCATAGTCAAGCATGAAGAGCCGAGAGGATGATGACTGGTACTCCTTTTTCAAATTCGTCAGGGACAGTCGCGGTACTGACATTGAGTCTTTGGCGGTGTGTTCATGATAGGCTTTGTTAAGATGCTCCAGGAATGAACGAACCCAATTGAGGGCGTTGTATTTCTTGGTAAGGCAGTAGAGTCTCTCCCACCGTTCCTTGCGTTTTTCCATTGTCATCTCCAAGGCTTGTTTGATGCTTTCGGCACATTCGACATAATCCCAAGGGTTTACGAGGAGGTCATGTCCCTCAAAGATCGAAGCGCTCCCAGTAAACTCACTCAAGATCAAGGAACCATACTTTGTATCGCAGTATCTACCGTCTTGACAATAGACGAACTCATGACTTGTAAGATTCATGCCCTCGCGCAAGCTGGTGATGAGCAAAGCTTGTGCAACAATAAGCAGGGCTAGGTACTGTGCGAATGGTAGATCCTGCTTCAGGAAAACGAGGGGCTGGTGAGCGAGGGTAGAGTGTTGGCTATTGACTCGTTGAACAATGTCCCCCACTACTGCCGCAAGCTCGACGTGATCGGTCGTGCTCGTAGCAACTTGGATCAGGACGACCTTGTCTCTCCATTCTGGATACTTGTTCAAGAACAATTCGTAGGCCAGTAATTTCTGCCGAACCCCACGGGTGTTGTCTAGCTTATCTCTAGCAACGAGCAAGAGCTTGTCGTGATATTTCTCCTGAATAAGCTTGATCCATTCGCTGACGTCTGGCCTCGAGCGACGCTCATCCAGAGATTCAGGATCAATACCAATGGGGTAATAACCAACATTCACGAAGCGATCCTCAAGCTGGATACCGTGAGGTGTTGCTTCAACATTGAGAATACGGCTGCATGTTTGTAGGAAATGGTGAACGTATTCTCCGGAGTTGAAGCCGATGAGATTGGCACCTAGGATACCCTCGAGCAGCTCTTTTCGCACTGCCAGGCAGCGGAAGACTTCTGATGAGGGAAAGGCGATGTGAAGGAAGAACCCAATCTGTGCATCAGGAAGAACTTTACGAAGCATCCCAGGGACAAGCAACAAGTGGTAATCATGAATCCAGATGACGTCTCCACGTTTGTAATTTTTAGCGATTATATCAGCAAATGCCTGATTGATCTTGACGTAATAGACCCAGGAATGGTCCTCGTAAGCTTTGCTACGTGGATTGTCTGGGACCTGGTAATGGAATGTTGGCCACAGGATTGTTTTGCAGTAATGAGAATAGTGGCCACTGAAATCACTGTCTGACGTAAAGACAGTCAAGGACTCGTAGTCATCCTCGAGTTTCTCCGCAATGCTGCCTTTGAGGGTGTCATCCAAAGCGTCTGTTGGCATTCCCAAGGTGCCAACCAAGATCTTGTCCCCAATAATGCCTTCATTACAAGCAGCTCGGGTGGCATTACGCAAGCCGCCATTGCCCAGGGGGTTGGGTTCGATTGTCCAGGTCTCCTCAGAGTAAGCATCATCCTGTATATCAGCCTCATCCCCGTCCTCTTGTACCTTGTATTTGTGCTGAGCTTTCCATAGCATTGATGCGGTTTGAGCTCGAGACTTTTCATGCCGCAGTATCGACGAGGGTGGTGGAGATTTCGCTCGAGAAGCCGGATGATTCAGGTCTACTGCCTTGCCCCACGCTGGAGAATGAGGCTCGTTGGGAGCAATGGCGTAAGGGTCTTTGGGAAACGGATAACCGTCAACCACGCCGCGCTGTTTGCCTTGCAAGAAAATACGCTCGTGATCAACAGTGGCTCCTGGAGTTAGCGCAGGGAGCGCCTTGCCCGATTGGAACCCATCCAGGAGCGACGGTGGTCCAGTAACATCTTCGGTACTAGGACGACTAGAACGACGGCTGGTTTGCTTCGACTGTTTCTCTTTTTTCGCAAAGTTGACGGTGTAGGGCAGGAAGCTAAAGAATATGACAGTCAGCTCTAGCGTACTCAATAATATTGCCGTATACTTACAGGGAAACTATGAAGAGCGTCATGTTCTCTTTTCTCGCAGTGAAGGTGAAACAGGTCAGAAGAAAGACGAAGATGTGATGGGAGTTATCAATAGAAGGTTCTCAGCCCAGCGATGACAGTGTATGCGATATCCGCCGAGAGGACATTCAATGTCGAGCTCAAGCTGTCGAATATGAGAAGACAACTTTGCTTGCACCGGTAGACTTGGTGGTTGCCCTCCGAATGACGAGAAATCACAACTGGAAGTGACTTCCGTGACGAAAATATGACATCGGAATATTACGTCCGGCGAATTGGATTGTGCAGCTAAGAAATCGCAGCTAGCAAATGTGGTACGTTGTGTTTGTTGCTTTTCAGAGAAGAAACGACACAGAAATGAAGTATGTTAGAGGAGATATATGCAGGGTTGTCCGATTTGTTGTTGTTGTTGTTGTTGTTGTTGTTGTTGTTGTTGTTGCGATTGTTTTCTCAGTCGCAGATGAAGAAGCAGCTTGGGTTTTCAGTTCCGGCAGCTTCTTAAGAATCAGGTCGGGAGGGATAAACCGGATTCAGCTAAGAGAGTTGGTTACACAAACAACGTCAATCAATATTTGAAGAATGAGAAGCAAGTCGTTTTGATGGAGTAAATATCCGGATGGAAGAAACCAGGATATTCCTGTCGATCTCTCCTTTGTACCTGAATTGCGCGGGATGAGGATTTTCCTCTAATCTGCTTGACTACTTGACTCTACTCCAAGTAAGCCTTTCAGAATACTCGAAGTACGTTTCTAACAGCTTCTGGAGCTTGCCGTCATACCTCAAGAAAAGTTGCAGGGTACCCTCCCACTTTTTTTTTTCTGCCTTGGTTCCTACTGCTACAGGGGTACTCGCTACAGAGGACTCGCTACTCGGGGGAGTATACCTAGGCACTAACTCTCTTCAGGTGAGTTGTGGGACCGCAGTGACATGACCGAAAGGGATTTTCAGTCTTGTTCTTGCATCACACTTGCTCGCCCTTGGCGCTTCTAGCGTCTAATTGTCCGGCACTCTATTCCGCACCAAATAATACCTAGGTAGCCCCAGAGCCCTCTCCAGTACAACAGCGGAACGATCACCGCAGAGAGCAAGGGCACCTTACTAAGCTTCATGCAACATCCGGTAAGGTGCCCGCTCGGTAGTCCGCCAACTTCTAATTACTATGTACAGTAAGAGTAATTCGGGAGGCCGCTCCAACATTGCCCCTCGTGGCTCATTCCGGCTAACCTTGCATCTTAGATACTGAGAGGACATACATACCTAGGTACGTACCTTAGCATTGTACTATAGTACTCTGAAGAGTATATTTTGTTCCACATCTTCGTCGCCACCGAACCAAACAGAATATTCGACAACCACCGTTGGTGTATCTGTATCACATTCTTTTAAGGACCGAGCATCCAAACATATTGCAGTGGATCAAAAACAAGCCTGCGATTAGTTGTCTTGACCATCTTCCACTGACCCGGGGTCATGCCACTCTATCTGACAGCATCGCATTCATCGGCACTTAAACGATCGAATACCGAAGAACGTTCTTCTGCTTCCCCCTTCAGCGGTCATGCTCGCACTAAACCCGCAGCCAAGCGCAAGCAACCACTGCACGAGGATGGTGAAGATGCCGAAGAGAGGCTGCACGACACGGGCAAGATACTACCACTGGCGGCAAACTCCAAGCTGAAGACCGTCCCGGAGGCCATTGACGACACCCTGGCCAATTTATTCAGCGAAATCCCGGACCGAGCAGGAATGAACAGTGTGCGCATAGCAGAAGTGCTGAACTTTCGCAAGCGCTTACCTCCATTAGTATCGGTAGCTCACATACACTCGTTGATCACTGCGTCAACGCGGACAGAGCGTGAGATCGCACAGATGATCGCGATGGGGTCACTGCGCAAGATCGCAGTCGCAGGTAGGGGCAACGACATCTCAGGCTTGGGAGAATTCATTATTCGTGCTACAGACTACGAGCAATTGATCGACTCGGCAAATCTGACGGACGACTGCAAAAGTGCTTTCAAACAACTACTCCGAGATAATCCGAGAGCTGTTAATCTACCGGCACGGCTCATACAACCGGGTGATCTAACATCCCTCATCAAAGCAGGCTTCTTGGTGTCTTCGTCTGCCTATGAAAGGATTAGCCACGGCTCCTCATCCACCAGTACTCAATTCGCCCCCTCCAGACTGGCCACGATCACGCCAACCGGCACTCACATCCCCATTCATGATTCCTCATTCGAAAATCTCCGCGCTGGGGGCATATCCACCGCCACGCAACCTGCGAACGCCTCGTCTCACAATCCCCACAACAATCTCACCCTCTCCGTTCCCAATCTTGGCCCATACCTCCGACTCCTCTCCTCCGCCCGTTCCCATCTCCTAGACTTGCTCGGCAAATCTTCCAAATACCGCGAAGCACCCGTCTACCTATTGAGAGAGAGATGGGATGGCGCCGTTGAAAGCACCGAGAACCGCGTCTCTCAAGCTAAAAGGATGAGAGGTGAATTCGCGGGCCTTTTGCCGGGAAGAACGAAAAGATGGAAACAACTTTTCGGTCTGGAGTTTGATTGGGTCTTGCAAGAATGTTTGGGAGCGGGATTGGTGGAGGAATTCGAGACCAAAAGCGTGGGAATAGGGGTCAGAGTGGTATGATAAGGAGCGTTGGAAGTTTCCTTCTTTGTTACATGCATAGAGGAGAATCCCTCCTATGACTTTTGTTTGATATGATACCCAGGTAAGGCAAATAAATGAATACAAAGAATCAACAATCCAAAAAGGTGGTCCTATGTAAGCGTAAATATGTAAATTTCGATAAAACATGCCCCCTAAATATACCGTATCTCATTATCTGAACTTCCTTTCAGACCACCCAAACAATCCGCCTACAGGCCTGACCTGTCCCAATTGGGGAAAGAAAATGAAACTAAACAATATCATATACGTATAAACATCACCATTCATTTATTCATCCATCCATTTTCACTCCACTCGGACCAGTACAGAATACTCAAACAATCGAAAACTCACGATCCAAATCCCAAGGAGGTCGAAACGGCGAATTCGGTTTCACTAGAGAACGTAATCCAATCTCCAAATTGTTCAAAAATCGATATTGGATTTGCAAATAACCGATTCGATGCCAATATTGTGTTAGCGAGGGCGGCGACGACGACGACGACGACGAGGAGGAGGAGGGGTTGGCTTTCTTTCGTCGGGGAGAAAGAAGCCACGAGAATCGTTTGCGTGGGATTTGTTTAGTTGGGGGGAGGCGGAGAAAGGGAATTTCTGGATGGTTGCGATGTTCATTGTTGCGCTGGAGTTGTTGGTGGGAGATGAGGATTATGAAATAGAACATGATGTTTCCTCCGATCTCTGTGACCTGGGTCATTAGGAGAGCTGTTGCCTCGAGTCCATCGGCCAATGGCCAGTCGGCGTAGAACCGTTCTTCGCTTTCCCAATAGCCTTTCACGTTGATGCTCTTGATGCCGGAAATTCCGGCGAAAGAGACGTCGTATGGTATTTTACCGTAGAAGCCATCGTAGACCGTCTCACGGTGGACAATGGTAACAGGATGGCTTGGTCCTCGACATCGAATGACATTTGGTGACGAATCTATGTCGAGAATGCGAGTGTGGTTGACGATTGGATTGTAGCCACGATGGGCTACGTAGGGGACTCGAAAGTATGCAGTATCTTGACCATGGGGGGCACAGGCTTGACGGAATGCATAGGACCATGACGGGTGCCGAGAATCCCAATTTGTTCTATCGGCAGGATATTCTTTATGCCACAGGAGCGATTGAGGCATGAGCTGTGTACAATGGCCGGCTACGAAGACGAGGCCCGTCTTTTGCGTTAGAGCCGAAATTGCTCCGTTTAGTGCGATATTTCGGTCATGTTCCTTTGTCAATTCCGCAGTAGTATAAGCCCGCAATATTGAAGCCCAGTCTCTGCGGATCTCGTGGCGGTCATCGTTCGTCAAGAACGTCGCATCCTTTTGAAGGAGTCTCTGCCAGATTTGAGGCAACATCCAATTTTCGAAGTCGTACCGATCGGACAGACTTTCAGGCGATTTCCATGTCGAAGGATTACTTTCATCGGTCGTTCCGCTCCGACAATGCCATTCTAGACCCTTATGAGAAAACGAGAGGATCCTCGGTGCTAGCAGACGCTCTTGAATAACCCAGGCTCGAGTATATAAAGGCTCAAATGTGGGAATCTGAGTATACAGGTCTGGGCGCTGGCGGGTACGGAGCTCGCCATCATCCCCTTCTATCGATATCGAGCATGGAATAGCACACAGTGGGTTTTGTTTAGTAAAGAAACCCTGGGTGCTGTCATTGGCCGAGACAGCTGCAATATTACATGCAGAACCACGGTAGACGTCGCCCATCCGAAGGGCTTCGCCAGCCCAATCATTTAGGGAATCCTGGATAATGCAGAGCGCATCAATCCAGAGGTACTGATATCCCAAAGCCCGTGTAATGTAAAGTGCATCTCGAAATGACCTCGGTAACATCCCTGGGGAAATACCGACGCACATTTGGCGATAGGTCCTCGAGTCAAGTTTGAAAACATCAGCACCTCCCCAACAATGACTCAAAGTAAGATATGGAATCTGACTTTGGGCTTTCGGATGTATCTACCGCAACGTATCTCCAAGCTCTATGAGACGAGTAGGTGTCGGGGAATCCTTGATATCCACTTGCCGCGAATGGTCATGAACAGATATGCAATGCTTTAGCCACTGCCTGGCAACCACTACTGAGGAGTTGGATGCGTTGAACAAGGAGATACTTGGAGAAGGTACATCAAGGCTTTCTTGATAAAACTTCCAAAAAAGTACTTGTTGTGACTGTTCGTACCCCAAGCTTCGATAGTGAGTTGGACTGACAGTGAGCTTCAAGGGAATGTACGATCCACGAGGTAAAGCACATTCGAGTCGAATACATTGTTCAACTTGATCGACGTTAGACCCCTGAGGATCCCAGTTTTGGAATAAACGATAATATATCAAGGTGCACAGGTGACAGCCTTTGCTTGCTGACAAGGCCAATTCTGCAGCCGACCTGTACAGGACAAAGTTCGTAAACAAGGATTCATATTGTCTCCAGCGGACTGCTTCTGATAACTTTGATCGAACTATTGAGCACCTAGGACATAGAATACCAGGCTGTATAGCAGTGTCTAAGTCGCCTGGCCTGTTGACCCCTCTGCTGTGAGCAATCGTTGAGTAGAGTACATCTTTGCTGAGTTCTGGAATTGGTTCTGCCTGGTAACATGTAATCAATTTGTTCATGACCTGTACCGTATCTTGATTGTGATCCCGGTAAACTGAAGGCCAAGAGACAGCCGGACGAGCACATATAGCCTACAGGGGGGTTTGTGCACAGCAGAGGGGCAGTAACAGCATGATGCCGGTGGTATGGAAATTCAGCCTTGTGGACTGACATACTTACAATTGGGTTACCTTCATGGTGGCGCAGTTGACTCAGGACACTAAAATTGTGTTGGCGATCAGGCGTGGGGGCTGCTTCTCGATGGTTACTGAATTGGTAATGAGGAACTGCACTGTGCACAATGTTCATCCGGAATGCATTTTGAGAGAAGCTATTCGACTAATTTTGAGCTTTGAGGCATGGGACTCGAAGAAGATCTTTTGGTTGTATTGGGAAGAAGTCGATTGTTTGTATCTTCAAGATGAAGCACGTCCATGCCAAGAACCCGGAGGTCGAACGGCAGGGAGTCACTAATCTCCAGCGTCATTTCTTGCCGTGGCTGCTGAATCCAATATTCGATTAATTAGATGTCCCCAAAGCTGCAGTCGTGGGTCTATTGGGTAGTTCTCTAACTAGGGCTTGTTTGCTCCTAAGGGATTTAACCTCTTGAGTACAGTAAGAAGGCATACATTCCGAAATATTGGAGACTTCTCAGGCAACACCGGTACAATCGATGTCATTTGGACAGTATAATGACCTGCCAGCTGCAATAGCCGATATGAATTCTGGGGATTCCCATCTGGCGCGGGGTCCCGAGCGTGCAGTTAATGAAGAAAGGTTGTGCAAATTTGACACAGATGCTGCCATAGGTGGTTTTTGTACATTATCTTCCTCTCCTATTATTATACAATATGTAGAAGTAGACAGACCTAATAGACGACAAAATTCCGACTTCCATCAATTCATCATGAAGTTCATACCACCCGTGATGCATGTATGTATTCGTCAAGCCATTTCCGACCACAGCCATGGCTGGTCTTCATCTGGTCACCTTGTCATGGTACCTGACTGTCTGTAAAGAGGCTTAGTCATTCATAGGTTTGTCTTCCAATGTGATGCCTCTTTGTCTCCCAGGATGTGATTCAATGCTATCCTCACCGTTTGCCGCGCTTGTAGCAGAGCTATCAGCATTGGTGTTGTTCCTTCGGCTCAGGCTCCCCAAACTGCCTACACTACCTTGCTTATGACCCGGTCTCCGACCTAACCTTGCGCCTCCACTGCCGGCAGAAGACCTTTTGAGGGATCCTGGCTTTTCTTTTTCGACATCCGTGGCTACAGGGCTGGCGTTGGACGATGAATCATCGGCTGGTGGAGGGATGTGAGGACCTGGTCCGCCGGTGGCGGACATACGTGGGGCTTGATCTTCCATTTTGGATACGCCATTGGTGACAGGGCCTTGAGGGGGTGAGGTTGGAGCTGAGTCGGGTGTAGTCTTCTCTGTTACTGGACTTCCTTCAAGACTACCTGGTACTTCAAGACTACCTCGATTAGGGCCCACTGCCCTTGCTGCCCCTGGCGTTGTGCTAGAGGTAGGACTGGCGACGACAGGGAAACGGCCGCCACTTTCCCTTCTTCCGTCTGTGCTGTGATCACGACGGTGCCGATTGGTAGGTTGGGGTGATTTGTCTCGAGCCCTTTCAGAAATGGCTCTTGCTCGTGCTTCCATGTTAGCTCGTCGATTGGACTCGTCCGCAGTCGAAACTGCTCGAGGACGAGCCGAGGAATTTGGCAGCTGGCCGCCGCCGAGAGTAGACGATTGGCGTTTCAGTTCACCGAAGATGGACTCTTTGTGGTCGAACAGATCACGAATTAATCGATAAGCGTGTCGTTCATTCAAGGTCAAGGAATTTTCAGACCGAGGTCGTAAGACACAAGGTGCAAGGGTTTGGGCAAGCGAGGTCACATAGGCTTCATCGGCAGACGTGAGATCCATGAGTCGTGTGAAATGGGTCGTCAAAGCGTCGAGAGTGGCAATGTTGTTCAAGCGAAGTTGTCCCAAGGTGGACTGTAGAATCTTGATGCGTGCGTCAGGTAAAGAGTTCGTGGGGTCGGTAGTCGCGTAAATCGTCTTTATGATCTCGTAGACTTGTGAAGAGACAATAGAATCTGCAAATGTAAGCACGAAAATCATTTGACTCGTGGGACAATACCTACCAGGAAGCTCAAGGAGGTATAATTTCAAAACACTTGCAACAATGGGTATCTCATAACGCTCAAGAATTTCTCTGGGTATAGCTTTGCCATTGTTTATGGCACTTCGAAGATGGTGAGTAGCTGCCAAGGGCACGTCGACGAGCCAAATGCTCCGACGTGCTTCGTCACCTTCAAGGTCAGGATAATCTAGCGACCTGTTAGCACAGATATTCAGACATGACCCACAGCAAACCTACGATTGTCCAAGTACGTAAGGATGGTAGTCACAATAATGGGTACTCGCTTCCTATCAGCCCGGGCTCGAGCTTCAAGGTCGACACCGAATGTCTGCTCGTCCACAGAACCATAGTAGTTCTCATAAGGCGTTACCTTGGGGGTGAAAGAACCTGTGCGGTAATTTTCGAGCATATATCTCAGATCACCCAACGGTTGTATCGTCTCATGATAGAGCATCATGTTGTCAACTTGACTGCGTAAAGCTGGTATAACATTACTGATCGCTCCAGAAAAGTCAAGAACGACTGATTGAATAGCTTTCAGTCTGTCTGTCTCGCACCGCTCGAGGAATTTCAGATGGTCCATTATGGATTCCTCCAGATTGCAACGCAGGAGGTCTAGTCGCTTCACGGCCGCTTTATACTTTTCGTCTGATTCCCTCGCCTCTCTTTTGAGCTTCTCTGCTGGTGTTTCATTCGGGTGTGGGTTGTTCAAAGGATTCCATGTCGACAAGATCTCGTTTACGGACCCAATCATTGGCGAATCAAGTGAGAAGCTATCGCTTGCTCCGGAGCCAACACGATTCAATGGTTTCTTCTTCTCGGGCACGCCACTGATTTGGAAAACTTTCGGTCGCCATTGGTAGTACATCCGCGAACTATTCGCAAAAGTGCTTCCTACGTTACCGACAAGCCTCAGATATCCTTGGTTCACCATATCTTGACCAATTCGTTCTGCGTAGCTCACACTTGAGGCCATCAGATGCTTTTGAATATATTCGGTGATATCAGAGCCCAAGGAGACATTTTGGTAGGTTCCAAGGATCGGGACCCTCGTCTCTGTCATGGGAATGACTTCGAGCATATGCGTGAACATCCTCTTCGTCTGATCTGGCGTGTAGAACTTATCGCCGAGCTCTACTGGCTCAGCTTCCTCCTCTTCTGATTCCTCGGGCTCGTGCTGATCTGGGAGATTGATGGTAGGTATTGGTGTTTGCTTCGGGCTTGTCGGTGCCTTTTCTGGTGCTTGAAATGCTAATTTGTTCTCTTCCTCGCTATCCTCAACTAGTCTGCATTTGTTGAAATATTGTGCTCGCAGTTTCTTGACCAGCTCTGACTGTTTGTCATATGCCTTGACTTTGGATTGGAGGTCATCTTGAGAGTTCTGCACTCGAAGCGCATGAGCTTCACACCATCTAGAGAAAGGATTGATGACTAGTTCTCGGATATTTGCAGCAATTTTCTGGTGGTTCTTGGACGCCTCCAGCATTCCACCTCGGACTCCTTCGTAAGCCTGATAACACTAGTCAGCCTAAAGAATTTATGTTGGCACAAAGGAATGAATACCTTCCTCACGCTTGCGCCATCATCGCGCGCAAAGCCACCGGAAAGTTTGTCCACAGCTGGCGCAATATCCCCAAGTCTATCGCCATATAACTCTTCCGCTTCAGCACGCATTGTAGCTATGGTGAGTATCTGCTGATTCTCTTGCACACCTTGCTGTAACTTGCCAAACAGCACGCCAAGGCCGCCTGCGTAGTCCGCCGACCAGAAGGAATCAGTGAACCCAGGCATCTTGCTTGTACGTAAATACTTGTCTGCAGACAGTGAACTGAATCAGGTTCAGGAAAGGGCTCAGTTCGGACGTATAAATGTGGACACAAAGAGTCAGGGTATTGTGTATTCGTCAAAGCGGCTCAAATTCTATGGCAGACAAAGCCGTCGGATTGGTAGAAGACTCTCGGCGTTTCAGCGTTGTGGTAGAGATAAGAAAACGAGTGGCAACAAGGAAATCTTGAGATCAAGGGCGTAATAAGACGCTTGTAATTCAGCGCAAAGCTTTCAATAGTGAAGAGGAAATGCGAAATAATTGTATGTTGATATGACCGGCCGTTGGCCAACACGTGGAACTGGTCATTTAGCGGCAAGATGATGCCGTGCCAAGCTCTCCATCTCCAAGCTTTCCTTTCAGCTTCCATACGAAAAGTACGTTATTGGCCCCTTGCGCTACCGTAATGCATGAGTTGGCACAGGGAACGGCAGACCACAAGATCCAGGGTCGCATCATTGTGCAACAAATGCATCTGGTACGGGTATGTAAAAAGACCTAATTGGCATCTTTATGAAAATATGCATAATTATGATAGCACAATTCCAAAAGTGGGATAATGTTTTTGTTATGCAAATGATCACTATGCAATAGAGCTTGGGGGTCATGGCAGTTCAAGGTCTCAGAGCAAAGGCATTGATTATCATCGAAATCGAGAGCAATGATGTTAGGCTTCGACTGCAAGTACGTTACCTCTATTTCTGTTCTGTACGACATGGTCTTGACGCGAAGTGAGTAGCGTGCTTAATTTGTACTACCTAGCATTGCCACGAAAGCAATCAGTGCAATAATGTATAATGTGCTGGGAGATATATTGATTCCTTCTGGCTATGCTGTTTTTCTATAATACCGTGCCATGCGATGCTATTCTGCAATCGTTCATTCCGTCATCCTTTAAACAACCAAATCTAAACCCGGTCGGAAACCCAACCATCAAGACTTTTATTACAGATGAGAAAACAGTTCATAAAGTGCTTAACAGCAATGCACGCAGGATCTCCATTCCCGGGCCCTGAATACACTCCTCCATCTCCTTCTCTGTAACAGCACTGCACATCTGCTTGTCCTCAGCCCCTGTCCTTGCCAATCTCGATGGTGTCCTTGTTGGAGTGGTCATGGAAGCTATCTTGAAGCTGCCTAACTTGCCTCTTGACTCATTAATCAGCCCCAGTGTTTCCAGACCATCGACAACGTCTCGGAACTCGGTGGCTGTAAGAGGATGAAGTACATGGTCTCTCTTACACAGCTCAGTGTACGTATTGAACATTTCTCGTACAGTTGGCGGGCCCGTATTTGCTGATTTCGATGGGGTAGTGAATGGATCTCTTTGCTTCATTCTCGCTAGTTTCTGTTTCTCCATTGCAACTAGAGAGCACAGAACAGCCTTTTGCTGCAGATTTAGGCCCGAGAGTCGTTGAGTCGTCCCGTTATTGAAAATGGTCGCACATACGCGAGCGACATGAGCCACAGTAGCACGAGGTGCGGTCTCGACAATTTTACTTGGCTGCTGCGGCGCGGCTGGCGACACTTCGGCTTTCAAAGGTGACGACATTGGCGGAGATAACATACCACTCTCAGGGGAAGAGAAGTTCACATTATCGGCCAGTGGCTGCTTGGTCGAGCTGTCCTGAAGAGTCGAGGCCTTGCGTTGTTTTTCCAACGTCTCTTTCTCGATGACATCGAGGGCCCTCCGGATAATGCTGAAAGCTTTCCTCAGATCACCGGTTTGAGACGCAACCTTTTTGGCGCAAAGCTGAATTGCGGCAGGATGCACGAATGGGACAAAATTCGGTGTCATACAATCTTCAGGCACCAGAACTTGAAGACGTTGTGTTATGATAGAAGCGATCTGAGTTGCAGTGTAAGACTGGAAGGGAAGCAGCTTTGGTTTCAAATTCCGGCTTTTCAATTGCGGTAGAAATCGGTCAGTCAAATCCAACGCATTTGCGATACCGATTAATGCCAGCCGCGAATTTTTGCTCAGAGACCATTCGAACAATTGGCCAAGGACTTCGAAGTCTGAAGTCAAATGATCAATCTCGTCTAGCATGACGATAAACACCTTGTCATCATTCTTTTTTTGGGCAGTGAAGATGCTTGACAACGTTGTTTCTGGTGATCTACAGGGTGATTGGTCGGCCGAAAAGTCTCGCAGGAGATTCGTATAAACATCTTTAGATGTCTTCATACTGACACAGTTGATCTGAGTGATCCGAACAGTGTCATCCTGAGGCACTCCTGCCAAAGCCTCTTGCAGGAGAGCGCTCTTACCAGTGCCAGGCGGCCCGCTAATGTACAAGCAGCCTCCTGTTCTCTGTCGAATACTTGTGGATAAGAATGAAGAGATTGTTTGCCGTTCAGCATCACGACCAACCAAAGGTCCGGATTCGCTGGTCTGAGAGAATGACTGTCTTGCAGATGAATAGATCGATTGGCCTTTTGCCAAATTCGAAGGAGTTCTTATCCCGTTGGAAAAGGGTCGGCCGACTGATCTGACCACTCGCTTGGGTGTCTGAAAGTTTTCAGCATCAAGAGCATCCTTGAATCTCTGATGCTCGGGCGTTGTTACGATTGCATCTGACTTTGCTTGAATGTTGGCTTTGGCTGGAGACAGAACAATGCGTCTGTTTTGAACGGTACGTTTCGTCGTTACGGTACGGGCAGTCCTCTTATCGGTTTGTGGGGACCTGAGGCTCTCAGAAAGATCATGTTGCTTGTTAGCAGACAAGCAGTCCTCGCTGTCATCGTGGATATGAGGTATTTGGTTTCTTCGTCGCTTAGTCGGTGTCGCAGGCACAGGTGCAGCATCTGATGATCAATTGTTAATCGGTGCGTCAAATGTTCAGGCAAAGAGAATATGTACCTTCCAATGCAGCTACTCGTCTTGTTCTCTTGCCTAGGATTGACGAAGCCATTCTGGTGATGAGCTCTTGCCGCTATTGCTGCTTTGTGTTCTTTCCCTTTGGTGGTTTGTGGTTGAGATGGAAGGAGTGCGTGGGTGAAAGGAGCCTCGGATTTAACAGACGCGAGTGCTTAACACGAAGACGCGTTAAGTGGAAAAGGTGCGATTTAGCTCGGCACTAACGCCAACCTTAATGACGCGCCTCAGACTCCCAGCCACAGGTCCCAAATTCCTCACTGGGTTCCTAAGACACGCCCAAATCCACTGCGGAAATTCACCGCTGGCAAAAGCTCTGGCTGGGCTTAGCCGCTGTACGGGTGCCACAACGGCCATCTTGTGTAATAGTTAAAGCTTGACCGATTGGTCGTTCACTGGAACTCCCCTTTCCTCCGCGTGACGAACACCGAGAAGGTATGGCGAGGAAAGACGTGCCGTAAGTCTACCTAGCAGCATCTGCGTCACTGGTGGATTGCCTGGCGCTACCACTTTCTTATGCATGCTACCGATACACTGTGTTTGCTTGATTCAATTCACCAACTGATGAGATGTTTGCAAGATCGATTTGACATTATGTTGGCGACATCAGCAGACCTCAGCTCCAGACTCTTGCAACATTCCGTCTTCTTGTACCTTATTCGGACCCTTTAGATACCACCATACAGTGGGGCGTCAGATATCAAATCCATCCTAATCAAAGAATTCGTTCTCCTCCTCATTTCTTACCTACTCCCACCATTGCGACATCATGGCAGACGAGATCGTTGCCGAGATTGCCTCTATTACCGGCGCCGCGCCTAATGTTGCTGCACAATACGCTCAGTTGGCAGACGGCGACTTGAACCAAGCGATAACACTCTACTTTGAAAACGGTGGCGCGGATCTTTCTGGCCAGGCAGCGTCATCATCATCTCAGAACCAGGAGCAAACGCAGTCGCATACATCGGGATATGAAGACCCTAGTGGAATAATTCACATAGACTCAGATGACGAAGACACTGCTACCACAGGGAGAGGCAATCAGAACCATGGCACTAATACCTATGATTCTGATCTGGAAATGGCGAGAAGGATGCAAGAGGAAATGTATGGAATACCCAATACAGAAGACGAAGTGCGAGCGCCCATTGCGCGGCAGGCAGAAACACTTGTTGGGCCTGGTGCAGAGGAGTTCGGCGGAATGGACGATGTTCCGAGTGCTGTTATGCAGCAAATGAGGGCAATCCAGAACAGACGTACAGCAGGTAAATTACCAGCCAAGATCTTGTTTGACCTATGTGAGCTAATGCAGACAGGTCGCCCTGGTATCTTCAATCAGCAGACATCGTCTATTTGGAATAATGATGGGACCGATGCCCAGTCTTCTTCAATTGCATCTGCGGGCACCTCAGAAGCATCGAGAAAGTCAAACTTACTCGCCGATCTATACCGGCCGCCATTCGATTTAATGTTCCTTCGCTCCTGGGATGAAGCAAGAGATGAAGGTAAGGAGCATAAGAAATGGCTACTTGTCAACATACAAGATCCTTCTATATTCGACTGTCAGATTCTGAATCGTGATATCTGGAAAAATGAAGGCATTGTTGAGACGGTGAAAGAACACTTCATTTTTCTACAATACTCGAAAGATGACCCAAGAGCAGCTCAATATTTGCAATATTACTTCCAGAACTACGACAGTCCAGATGCATATCCCCATATTGCCATTCTAGATCCACGAACTGGTGAGCAGGTGAAGACGTGGTCAGGACCGCCTTCACCAAAGGCTGCCGATTTCTTGATCCAGCTTCATGAATTCCTAGACCGATACAGTTTACGATCCAATGCTAAGATGCCTGTCGCGAGGAGAAAACCTGAAGTGAAGAAGGAGCAGCAAATCTCGCAAATGTCAGAGGAAGAACAAATGGAATTAGCACTGAAAGCAAGCATGCAAGGGCAAAGCTCGTCAAATCGACATGAAGACCCAGATGACCTTACACGAAGCATAGTGGATATGGACAAAGAGAAAGGGAAGGCGGCAGAAGTCATTGACCTAGATGACGTCGATATGTATGAGGTCGGCGATGCCGCAGAATCTACACCACAAGAAGCTCCTCCAACAGATGCCTTCAGTGGCATATCATCCAACAACCTTCACACCGAACCAGATCAAAGCCCAGCAACGACCCGTATCGCATTCCGCCATCCTGCTGGTCGCGTGATCCGGAAGTTCCTTCTGTCTGATTCTGTTCGAAGAATCTACGAATGGCTCAAATCGTCACCATTGGAAGGCAAAGAAGGCGCCAGATTCGATCTGATTTTCTCTGGGAAGAATCTCATAGATTCCTTGGATGAAAGCATTGAAAACGCAGGACTGAAGAATGGTACTGTGATGATTGAATACATCGAAGACGAGTAAATGGATTTGTCGTCATGATATTTGCGAGAAATAGAATTCGTACAACCTCTAATGAATGAAATGGTCTGAACAGAGACAGGTATGGCCATGTACACCGGGCATGGCAAGACATATTCTAGTCAAGCTGCTCTGTAAACCAACGTGCCCGAGGATACAAATGCAAAGCCAGCCATAAGCTGCCCCCAGTGATAGATTAAGGCATTTGAGATCATAATGAGAAATGGCATTTACACCCATCTACTAATGATAAACGTTTACGCATTAAGTCCATTCTTAACACCCAGCGGATGTAGGATCTGTGCAATGCATGAATAGCTAGCTCAAGACAATCAATTCGAGCCACACTGCCCTATCATTCCACTATTCCAGCCTATCTAGATCCGAATGTTGAGCATATTGGTCAAAAGTAAAAATAGGCAGAAAGTCATTGCGAGACAACCCCGTTCATTGCTCTTGTGATGCCGACTACACAGGTCGACCGCAATTATTTTTAATGCGTAAACCTCGACTTTCTCTTGGCCCTGACACTTATCATCTTCCTGGATTCATCGGTAGCCGAATTTCCTTTTTCACTTATCATGACACGGTATATAATTACACTAGCTCGCATACATTAGGATCGTTGAGAGAGCAGAAAAAAAATCTATATGCCGATGTTCCATGCATTGACCTAATAATTACTTGACCTACCTTCGAATTCGTACCCCGCTCCCGCATAGGAAGACATCGAGACTAGGTACTGTACATCGGAGGGGGGGTTACGAGATGTGGAGCGACCTAATTCGCACCAGCCGACGATACTGTACAGTATCTTTTCTCAATGACAGGAACTGGTAATTAGTCTTGTTGTAACGTAGCTATAACTAGGTACATACATCCAAGACAAGATATTCCCCCGCTCTCAGCTGATGAGATAAGGGGCTTACGAAGTTTTGTTGCTTTTTCTTCCTTTTGCCATGTGTATGTACTGTACATATATATATATGTGTGTACTTTCTGCTATGAACCCAAACCCTCAAATCGATTCCAATCTTTCTTCCTCTCTTCTCCTATTTCTATCCATTTAACTATTTGAATGAATCTCCTTTTTTTCCCTGTCCCCCTCAACACTCGTCTTTGACGCCGTGTCTTGATCTACCTTACGCTGCTTTCTTCCACTCTCATATCAAAGGGAAATCAAAACCCAATTTGATCACTTCCAGAAATCTAGAAAAAAAGAAAAAGAGTATAAAGCACCATGGCCGCCGAATATCAAATCCCAAAGACCCACAAAGCTGCCGTCTACGACAATCCTGGAACAGTGTCCATAAAGATTGAAGATGTGGAAACTCCAGAGCCGGGACCCGGGGAAGTATTGGTTCACTTGTCGGTGGCTTCAGCTTCCTATCTTACATGTCTTTTTACCGTCCACGGTCAAAAGTTTCAGTCCTAGTGGTTTTCTCTCTTGTTGATCTTGCCCGACCAAGTCACTGACGTGGATTTTTTGGTCGTCCTCTTCCCAGGACTCATTCAGGCGTCTGTCATTCAGATTTCGCATTGATGACGAACTCTTGGTAAGCTGAACAAAACCCCTCAAACCAAGTCCCCGCAAGAGACAGGCACCTCTGCCGACTACCAGAATGTCTTGACTGACTCAACTAATCAAGGAAACATCTGCCATTCTCGGTAAGCGACAGTCTAAATTCCAGGCGATAAGAAGAAGCTTTGGAAGAAAGGTGAAGCGCTAACAACATTTTGTTGACTTCTTTCTAGACACCAGTTGGTCAAATTGGGGGCCACGAAGGAGTTGGTGTAGTTGTGAAAATGGGTGCTGCGAACGAGAATAGTCCAGTGAAGCTTGGAGATCGTGAGTACCTCTTCGTCAAATAATCTATCTGTACAACCCTTTGTTATCTATGTGTTCTTTATTCCAGCCTGATAATACACCATAAGCTGACCCCGGCAATCCCGATGAACAGGTGTCGGAATAAAATGGGTATCAGCGGTATGGATTTTCTGCTTGCTTGTACCCTTCTCCTACTTGTCTTCCAGACAGTCGCTCTCTGTTTCATCCAAGTCGACCAAACAAGATTTACCCTTGACGCCTGCCCCTCAATGAACCAAATATCCTGACACCCCTTGTGACACCATTTCCTTCTAATCACTAACATCACTGCTTTTTTGTTTTCTTTTTCGAAATCCAGGCCTGCCTCTATTGTCCCGCCTGCCTCTCCTCAGCTGACGGATGCTGCCCTAATGCGAAAATCTCCGGATTCTTCACTCCTGGGACATTTCAACAATATACCCTCGCGCCCTCCAACTACGTGACCCCTATCCCAGACTCGGTGCCTTCTGACGTCGCCGCCCCTCTCCTCTGCGGCGGCGTAACCGTCTACGCCGCGCTCACCAGGTCGGGCGCCCAACCCGGCGACTGGGTCGTCATCTCCGGCGCCGGCGGCGGCCTCGGTCACCTCGCATGCCAAATCGGATCGAGAGGAATGGGCTACCGAATCCTGGGCATCGACACGTCTGACAAAGAAGACTTTGTTGTCCAGGAATGTGGCGCCGAGCGATTTCTAGCCCTTGAAAACTTCCCGAAAGGCGATGAAGGAAACGAAAAGATCGCTGCTGCGGTCAAGGAAATCACCGACGGGGCCGGAGCGGCGGCGGCGGTCGTTTGCACGGCGGCGAATGCAGCGTACACGCAAGCGGTGGATTTTTTGAAGTTCAACGGAACGATGGTCGTCGTGGGGATTCCTGAAGGTGTACCGGTTGCTATTCAAAGTGGTGAGTTTTTTCCCCTTTTCCCTTGCTTTGCGATGCTTTTGTCGTGTATACACCATGATACTGTACCACACCTCAGATCATGACAAATATCCTAACAACAGTTTACTCCCTCCCCCCCTCAAAAAAAACCCAAAAAAAAAACCCTAACCGAAAGAAATAATATTAGCATTCCCCTTCAAAATCATGTCCCAACAATTAACCATTATCGGATCTGCCGTTGGGAATCGAAAACAAGCCATTGAGGTACGTATGTTTTTGTTTCTCCCCCTCTCCCTCTCCCTCCCTTCCCAAAATCCACTAATAATACAACTACTACCGTAACTGACCATGATATACTTATACTTACTGTACTATGTAATTACCTAGACAATGAATTTAGCATCCCGCTCGATCGTAAAAACAAAATTCAAAACATACAAATTAGAAGATTTATCTGAAATCTTTCATTTGATGCATAATGGGAAATTGTTGGGAAGAGCGGTTTTGGCTCTGTAAGTTGGGAAAAAACAAAAAAAAAAAAAAAGTCGAATAAGAAAACAGAGGTGAGAATGGGGGGTTGGTTGAGGAATGGAGCGGAAATAGAGGGACGTGGAGTTGTGGTTATTTGGATTATAAGGAGAGAGAAAGAGAGACAGATTTGGTTGAAAAATACAATATGGAGAGAAGTGGATGAAGAAGAGCAAGAACCATCAGGGTTTCTTGTTCGATTCGAGCTTTGACGTTCCACTTTGAAAGCTATGCTTATAACCTATGGTTTGCCCTCTCTTACTGACCTTCATCAGTTCATATGTTCATCAATTCTGACATGGTCCATCATACTTCATCATCGTGATCATCAAGTTTTCCTTCTTCTCGAGGCTTCATATTTGACTTGGTTCCTTCGTCATGGTTCATCACCCGCTTCAACTCTAACAAGTACTTCCTCTAAGAACCCTTCTAGAAAGCTACTGACATCCCCTCCCATGCCCACCGGTGCCTCACTATCTCTCTTTTCAATCTCGTTGAATACTCCTGCGGCTTTGATCACCAACTTCCGCAACTTTTCGTGAGAGTATAATTGTCTTTGTCGAAGTTCTGCTTCGGCTTGAGTAGTAGGCTTGTTTTTAGTTGTAAGATCTTTGAGATTATGCGTACGGCGGTTGAGAGCAGCTTGAAGGGCAGGAAGCACAACCGAGTTCAGAGCCGTCATTTCTGGTGGAGGGGGAGGCTGTGTATTAGAACCGAGAAATGGTGATGGAGCAGCGGAGGAAGCTGCCGAACTTGTCGAAGTGGTAGACTCGGTGCTTTTGCGAGGTTGGGGTTCAGGTGGCTTGAAGTTTGGGAGCGGTTGTTGTAGAGTGGGAGAAGATCGAAGTACTCCAGATTTGGGAGGAAACGAGGGCAAAGGTTGTTGGCCTGCAGGTCTTGATGGGGGGCTTGCAGGCTGATGCGGTACTTTCTGTAAAACCGGTCCTCGGCCGATGGGACCTTTGAATGGAGGAATTTCAGGTATTTGCATTGGAGATATCTTCCTCACTGGGTCTTTGGCAGGTGGATTTGGTGCGGCAGTGTCTGCTTTTTGGTCATCTTCGAAAGGTGAAGATGTAATATTGATGGAACCCATGTCTCTTGCTAATTCCGCTTGAAGTTTTTTGTCGTACTCAACAGATCCGGGACTCTGTTTCTCGACTGGTGCCGGAGGTCGAGCTAGATATGCTGGAGTTTTTGCCGGGGACCTTTGCTCAGAAGGCTGTTTCATTGGTGATGCAGGTAGAGGCACCTTAGCTGCGACACTGGGAGATAGAGGTGTCTGATCCATGAATGCATTCTTGATCGGTGATTTTGGAGGCGAGGCTGGAGGTTTCACGGTATTTTGGAAATCTGACTCTCCAGATGTTTGTGATGACACACTTGTTCTGGAATTCGTTGCTGCATCTGTCATCGGGCGAAGTCCACCACCACGACCACCAACTGGCCGAACCGTACCAAAGTCCCATAGGTCCTGCTCCTCTTCATTTATTGGTCGCTGCGGTTGATGATAAGGGTAGTCGTCTTCTTCAGTCTCCGACTTATTCCCGTGTACAGCTTGCCATCTCTCATATCGCTCAATCAGCTCTGTAAGGTAAGTGGTCTTCTTCGCTCTTCGCACGAAAGGGTGTTTGAGCAACTCCTTGGCGGACGGTCGTTCCCGAGGATCCTTCCGTAAACAGAGCTCAACAAAATCCTTGAAGACCTTGCTGAAATTACCGTCCAAGGTAGGTGGAGGGTTCTTCGGAATCAAAAATAAAACTTTCATAGGATGGATCTCTGAATATGGAGGTTCACCAATAGCTAATTCGACAGCAGTAATACCCAATGACCATATATCTGCTTTATGATCGTAACCAGACTGCTTGATAACTTCCGGTGCCATCCAAAAGGGGGTGCCGACGAAGGTATTTTTCTTGGTCATGGTAGCGGACAATTGACCGGAAACGCCGAAGTCAGCTAGTTTAACTTGTCCATTGGCACCCAAGAGGATGTTAGCAGCTAGAGTACAGTCAGTAAGACTCCATGAAAAGTCAAGATGCTGGTAATAATCCCAACCTTTGATATCCCTGTGCAATTTCTTGTCACTGTGAAGATAATCAAGCCCTAACAACAATTCTTTGATGATAATTGTAATATATTCTTCAGGGATAAGACCTGCACGCATAAGATCCGAACAACTTCCACCGGAGCAGAACTCCATGACAATCCACAGATCGGAACCTTTGAGATACGACCCATGGTACTTCGTAACGTAAGGGGAATTCAGTTCAGACAGGATGGCGATCTCCTGTATAATATCCTCTACTTCGTCTTCGGCATTTTCGACGTCAATGATCTTGATGGCTACCGCTTGGCCACTGCGTTTGTCGACTCTGTGGGAACGAAGAGGTGTCAGATAGGCCGGGAGATCCTAAAGCACGGATGGATTGAGGGAGAGAGGTCATACCCTTTATAAACCTTTCCGAAGCTTCCACCGCCTATTTGTTTCCAGTCGTCAGCTCCCTATCATACGTCACGCCATGAGAAATATCATACCGATGCATGCCTGTTTTGTATATATCGTCTCTGGGTCCATCGTCAATTCTGGAAGCGCCTCTTCGATTGCGATTTGAGGCGCTGGTTCTAGCCGCAGCTAGGTTTCCCTCTCCAATCCCAATGCACGAATGAATTCGAGCAAATGTTTTGAATTTGTGACAAGCCAGAGCTATAGTGGTCCTTTTGAGGCGAGAAGGCTCAGGCAGTTCATGCGGTGACTCTTCGTCGCTACAACCTAGATCATCAATCGTATACCGTAAGATCGTTCAAGTTGCGGAGTGGTTTGTTGTGTAGTAGGGAGGACACAGAGAATTGTTGCGGGGAGATCGAGTGACTGCCATAGAAAGGATGTCGTACAGGAAAGAGCAGGCGTGTCGTAGCTCTTGTTACTGTACCGGTAGGAATTGTGTTGACCAACCAAGTGCTATATTTACATTTAGATCATACTATGTAGAGCGGCATTGTTGTTCCATTGGATTATGTAGCCAATTAGAAACGAGATCGCGGCTCGCAACGCGGTCGACTGAGGGAATGACCGCCAAGACTTACCCTCCTGTGTGACAATAAGGTATTTAATTACTTGTATACCTAGGTCAGGACATCTACTGGTAGGGCTGTTTCATTTGGAACGGGATGCCCAAGGACTACATTGCATCAGATGTTGAATTATGAATCTTTTGCATATGCCAAATGCAGCAGTACAAGGTCCATGTTAATTTACATATAATTTCCTATCCATCAATCTCTCGATGCTCCACGTCAAGGTGGTCCCCACTTCGGGATATCATCCTCTTCTTCCTCGACCCCTTCCTCCTGCATCTTTCTTTTCACCTCCTCGGCTTGTTTCCAGACCCTAATGAGATTTCCACCGACGATCTTGGAAACATCGTGATCTGATACATTACGTTCAAGGAGAATCTCCACTAGCCTGGGAAATTTTGAAACATCGTGTAGACCTTCGGGAGGTTCACCCATACCTAAAAAGCATAAAGTCAGCTTAAGGGTTGGCACTGGTGATGGGTGATGTCGTATAATGAAGCGGACGATAGAGAACATGTTGGAACTGGGAAAATTAAAGTGCTGCTCACCATCATAATCCGAGCCTAGGCCAACATGATCATATCCAACGTTCTCTCCAATATACATGATATGATCAACGACATGCTCAATCGTATTGTTAGCCTCGTAAAACGGTGGCAACTGCATTGGATCATCAGGTGGAAGACAACTGACGAACCCCGGCGAAAAATTGATCATGACTAGACTTTCCGTCTTTCTGACGAGCTCCAATGCATCATCATGAACGTTTCTTGGATGCGGACAAACGCTAAAAGCCGATGAATGAGAGTAGATGACTGGAGAGCGAGAAGTATTGTTCGAAAGAACGGCAATCTGTGTCCAGTATGATGTGTGCGACAAGTCGACTAACATGCCGAGTCGATTCATTTCTTTGATGACTCTACGGCCGACAGGAGAGAGACCATTGCGTGATGTTTGAGGTGCCACGACAGTAGTAAACTCACCTGTAACTGGATCGAAATCACTGATAAGAGCAGCATCAGCAGCGACATTATGGCAATTCCATGTCAGGGTCGCAGCCCGAACGCCCAGGGAATAGTAGAGGCGGAGGGTACTCAAAGGAGCCGAAGGTGGGATCTGGTGAAGACCCTCAATACTCAGGGGTCCGAGAATGGATTGATTCGCATGAAAAGCAGTAAGGGCGGAACCGAGGGAAGTAGTAGCAGGCGTGAACGTCGAAGGGTATTGTGCTTGAAGAGATCGTAGAAGATCAATTTGCGAGAGTGTTGAGGAGACAGCACCACTGTAGACAGAGTCCGAAAAGTCGTAGGAAGCATTGACAGGACATGGAACAAAAGATGACCAAAAAGCACCACCGACATGACCTTTCTTGAGCCGGGGAATGTCGACATGCTCTTCCATCCCGCCATTTTCAAACTTCGACTTGAATTCGGAAGTGTGGATCTTATTCTGATACTTCTCCCTGATGAAAATAGCCAAATCATTATGTCCGTCGAATAGAGGGGTGTGTGTGAGAATCCTGACCGCCCGTTCAGGGATAGAAAGTGACCCATGATCGGGTACCGGGATAGGCGAAGGATCCCACTGTCCTTCTTTTCCACCTCGCAGTCCACCAGGCATAACAGCGGTAATCACGATACTCAGCGCCACAACGAAAGCAAAGATAGCAATGATCTGACTCATAGCAGCGCTTCGTGCCGCATTATCTGATTCCCGTCCATCTTCATCATTGTAGCCTCGGCCGTTTTCCTTCGCTGCATACCAAACTCCTTCCGGCAAAGTCGTAGTAGCACCGTCATGATCACCATTCCTCCGGACACCCTCTTCTTTAATACTGTGATCTCCGTAGGCATAATTCGAACCATCATCTCCACCAGTAGCATCGGATTTTAACCCCTCAGTATCGCCATATTCAACTTCTTGCAAACCACCACTCTGGGCAGCGGAAAAGCCGTAGCCGACGATTTCGGGGGCGGGAGGGTTTCGAGGTAAGAGGGGATCGACTTCGGAAGGCATGTAGGGCGAAATGACGAGGATAAAGCTAATATATGACGACGGAAGAAGATGCTGTAATGATGATCTGCTCAAGCAATCAAAGCTTGGAGTATCGTAGAATTAGACATCAATTATAGCTGGGTTAGGTGATCAGAGGAAGCTTACCTAGGTCGAGTTGCATATCACATATTACTCGGAATGATAAGCGTGATCTAGTGGAGAGGCTTTGACCGATAAGGGAGGTCGTGCCCTGTGGGTTCACTTCGCCGAATCAACAGAACGTACTGTACTATGTATGTAATCGGTGGCTCGGCTCGGTAGGTGCCGATAGGCTCAGTACAATGGTATCGGTTACTTACATGTATGTATTAATTGCACATCATTAGTTATGCTTAGTATACCAAGTCGTAACCCTGAGCAGAAAGCTCTTGATTCTGGACTGGTTGCTGGTAGTCTCGATATACAGTATCTAGATATCTGGAAAGCTGTTGTATTCTAGCCATAGAAAAATAGCTGTTTTTTCCTACCTAGTCTATCCGACGTGTTGCATCATATACAATCTCTCCCACAGTCTTGTCAAATATGTCTGTATCCATATACATGAGATAATGTACACCAAGCTGCTAAAAGATATTGACCCTGTTTTGTTGTAGATGGTCCATTCAGAAGGCACTGACATCTAAAACACAAGCCAGATAACGAAAGTGAGATCGAAGAGGTGAAAAGAAGGAAAAGGATAATATGGTAACGCCTCTGCCTTCATGCCCGTGCCAATCTCTCACATTCAGTCATACGCACAAAAGGTATCTTAAAAGGCATATCAGCAAAAAACAAAAGATGGGGATCAACATCGCAACCAAATTCGCGTCCAATCTCTTGTTTTCCTGATGTTGGCGACCGTGGTGAAGAAGAATAAATATTCAAACGAAAGAATGAACGCCTGTACCTGATCGTCGTTGGCGTTCATAAACTCAGCGGCTATTTTCCTGTTCCCCTTTGCATAGAACTGATATTGTACACTGTCCAATCAGGGGTCAACCCCTGATTGTTACCTGTTTTCGAAAAAGCCGAACCCCCTCGTGTACGCGGTCGGTCTTCTGTCGATTGTTTGTTGCTTTTCAGGAGCAACGCCGGCTAATGCTTATAGTTGATCCGCTTTTTTGACATGCGAAAGACGAATAGAAATCACAACTGACAAAGTAAGAAAATGGCCACTTGGAGTGACCCAGTCGTAGTGGTTTGGAGGAAGAGTCGGTCCTCTATAACGATCATCCCAAAGAGGTGACGCTCGCAATTTAACGTGGTTTTGGTTGGCTTGCAATCGCTAGCTGGCTCTTAAGAGAAGTGACCTCTTCTTGCAGCCCATTTAATCTCTCTTCGAGGCTTTTGACGTACGCCCACAGTCGTTCTTCACGACCAATCTGAGGGTATAATGCACTCGAACCCTCTCCACTACCATGGTGTGATTGACCTTGGCTGGACAGACTATTGCTCTGAGAAGACAGCCCACCACCGCTCATATGTGTCGGTGGACCCGTGGGCGCTGTAGGCGGATGTGCAGGTCCCTGACTGTGCAATGTATACCGGGGGTCAGGAGGATTCAGAGAATGGGGCGGTGGCAATTGAGGAGCAAGCCCTGCTGGGGGAGGCAGACTACCAACCACAGGCGGAGGAGTACGACGACTCGGCGGGCGACCATAAGTTTGCTGAGAATATTGGGCATTCATACTTGGTGAACGATTGCGGTATATCGAATCGTGGTGGGCTTGGGACTGTTGTGGTCCGCCGGAGCCAGGTGACAAGGGCTTTGGACTCTCTGTAATTCCCGCAGTCGTAAACCCAGGTCCCTGCTGCAGGGGCACATGTGACACAGATCCAGTTGGAGCAGGAGGGAAGGGCAAAGATCCAGACTGGGAGATAGGCGAGGTAGATGACGAAGTTGAAGCGCCGCGGTGGGCGGGAGGGAAAAGGCCACCAGATATACCACCCGTGGGGCGACCTTGGATGGGCGGATATGTGCTCGGTGTCCGCAAATGAAATGAAGAGCCATGATCCTGTTGGTTTACCGGCTCATTTGGGGCATCGTGCCTTCGTATACTCGGCATGCCAGGCTTTGACCCCGAACCTTCATCGTCATCCATTTGGCCCGGTTCGGTGTACACTAAGCCATCCATAGACTCATCATTTCCCTCTGCAAGGTCGTCATCGCCATTGTAGCTGCCGACACTAGATCGACGCCCAGCACAGCCCCCGGATCCCTTGTTGTGTCGCGCCAGGGCATCGCCGCGAGCGAATTTGCGACCGCATTTGGGACAGATATGAGGTCGCTCGCCGGTGTGGAGCTTCGTATGTCTCTTCAGGTCATGAAGCCTCCGGAAGCGAGATTGACAGGTCTGACATACGTACGGCTTCTCCTGACTATGTGTGAGAAGGTGACTTTTCAGGTTATGGTGCCGCGTAAATTCTGTTGAGCAATACGGACACTTATGCTTCTTTGCGGAAGGTGACCGGGAACCAGGTTGTCGCGAAGCAGAATGAGGCAAACTCATACCACGTCGAGGCTCGTCTTCTAAACTGTGGGGCAACACTGGTCCTGGGTATGAGAACGCCTTGTTGCCATCTTCTGGAGAGACATCGCCGGTAGTTTCACGCAATTCAACCACCGCCCCATGAACTGCTTCGCCCATAGATCCTGGACTATCAACAGCCGAAGAGATTGGTAGAGCAGTTGCCGCGGTAGAGCTGCCAATTGTACCAAAGCTTGAAATACTTACAGGGCTAGTTTGGTTCTGAGAGTCGCCCCCGGCCTCTGACACGGGAATACGAACCGATTCTGCCACCTTTTGTAAAGCATCACTCATTGGCGCATTTGGTGTGGTGGAGCTTTGATTACCCGCAGTACCGGTCATGCCCATGAGGGCACCGAGGGCCTCTTTCGCCGGGTTGGGGCTCGTTGCAGCTGGACTGATACGATCCCTTTTATTAGCCTCGCGACGGGCTTCAGCTGCGTCCGCCAAAGCTGCCGCTGCCGTCATCGGCTGTGGTGAAAGGCGTGCTCTCTTGTGTTGTTTCGGAGAGATAGACCGACGAGAGGTATCTAACCCGGCGCTTGCAATCTTCCTCAGACTTGGACTCAAATGCGCAGGGCTTGCGGGACGCTTCTTTGACAACTCCTCCTGGGAGGTGGAGATCGAAGATGCTGTGTGAGCGGCAGGATCTGACGGAACAGGAATAGAGGCCGAAGTAGCTTCTGATATGTTCTGTACCGATTGTTCCATGAAGTCTTTCTGTCAAAAATTCCTTCGTGTGGTAGATAAACGCAATTCAGGTGAAGACGGCGGTAGAGTAAGAGAGATTCTGCGCACAGCATTTCAGCACGAGTGTTCTACGATTGGAAGTGCGAACGGTCTTGGATCATGGTACCGCATCACTGACGTGAAGCAGCGTACAATGAATCCAACATGATTCAGGGAACTCAAGACGACAATAATGAGAGAGGTGTTGACATACTGTGCAAGCGATTGGAGATAGTAACTGATGTGGCGCAAGCTGACGGATCGAACCCTCTTCAAGGGTCAACAGCCTTGCGGCTGTGGTCCAGCTTCGTTTGTAAAAACTGGCTGTTTTGTTCTCCCTACTCTCGAATCGCAGTTTTGACAAATAACGGTGAAGCCTATGCCCGATGGCTCGTCTGCGCTGCTTGAGGTAACAGAGAAGGCATCATTAATCGGCGTCAAACCAAACGACCCATGCGCTCAAGTCTTTTAAACCAAAGACAGACGATGATAACTCTTGTTTCGAAGTCCAGTGCAATGTGGAAGCAAGCCGAAGGGACGTCGCGTTGATGCGCAATGGCAAATCGCACCGGTGTCGCTTCTGTTGAGCGCTCCGTGTGGCGGGTGCTCGTCAAAACCGGTAGTCTGTCAGCCAAAGCGGAGCGTACTGTGTAATACACTATTGGCTACTCTGAGCTGAAAGCGTCAATCGAATGAATGATGTAAAAGATGCCAGGGAGGTTTGTGATTCGTTTGAGTCTCGAGAGTGGTAAAAAGAAGAATGCGACCGAGTGTGGAAGAGGCTCAGCAGCAGCTGAATGGACTGGCGTAGTGATTGTGGTATGGCGAAGGATGCAGTCAGGGTGGATAACAGTTGGGATCTGGAGTATATTGGTACCGGCCAAAGGAATCGAGAGATGATGAAATTCTGTGGCTGCGAAATAGAAACCGGTGGAGACGGAGTGAGGCGCAGAGGCAACCGACCGGACGAATGAAAAAGTTAGAGAAGGCGGTTTCTTTTTGGTGCTGGGAGACAATATACTGAACTGACAGGTCGGACCGGATGAGACATCCAATTTGGACGGTACTGGGGCTGGGCTGGGCTGGGCTGGGCTGGGATGGGATGGGATGGGATGGGCGGCATAAGGTTTTTTGTTATGTGGACATGCTTCGAGTCGGTTTGGTAGCAAGACACGAGAAGGGAAGGATGGAGGGAGGGGGGAAGGAGAAAAAACAGAGAGAGCGGAAAGAGGCGAATCAAGAAAAATGTATGTTGTGCGTAACTGTAATTGTATTGGTATTACCCTCGTTACTCTTCATACCTAGAGAACCGTGTAAAAAGGGACCAGTAGGCACACTTACAGTTCCTTAGGGTATGGTTGAATTACAGTAAAACGAATAACCAGAGGAATCGTCATCTTCATCATCGTTTTTGAAGCTTACTGTATTGTAATAACATAACCATTCGATTTTTCGCTCGAAAACCCGCCTCATTCCTCCAGCATGATACAGTACCATCGGAATCGCCATATGGCTTTCTTGTTCTTGTTACTCTGTATGGTTCACATTCAGGCATTTGCCGAAGTACATCCCTCCCCTACCGATTGATCGTAACTGTGTACTGTATGTACCTACTTAATGATGCACACAGATGCCGTGTACAGGACGTGCGTGAAGAGACAACTGGTGACAACTCCCTATTGCACAGAGGCAAAGTTATGAGACGCATTCTAAGTGGTGGTGCCTGTGCTACACGTCAAGCACATTCTTATCAAACCCCCCGCTGCTCCAAGGCAAATCACTCGGTGCCTACTTGTATGTACCTATGCTTACCCTCACCTTCATCGCTCTTGTATATCTCCTTTGCCACGATTCCGGCACAAGACTGAATCGTGTCCAACCCTCTGAGGCCACAAATCTATTTGCAAGCCCGGGGCAGGACCGAATTGAGAAAGCGTTCCGGCGGTCTCTGGACCCCAAAGCAGTTTCGTATTATCACCCAAAGCTGAAGCAGGAGAGGCAATGCCATGGTGCTCTGTCTTAAACCTATTGGAGCATCATCATCATCATCATAACAATAATTATTATTATTGATGCGAAAGGCTGTGGCTTTACCAGCTACTTCAGCCACTACATACCTTGTAGATACCTGCCTGCCTAGGCAATTAGCATGGCTCGCTACCCCTCTCACTCACTCAAGCTTAAGGTCCAAGCACCAGGTACCGTACCGCCGACTGTACTAAGGTATGTGTGTAATCCATTTATTGATCCCGATTTTACGTACGACTGTAACCCTTAACAGCCCCAACGAATGATCGCCGGGGTAGTCGACCTTTTGCAAACAATGACAAGAATATCAGATCTCGTTCCAAGGAATTGGGGCATCCACCCACCCCCCCAGGCACACTTTTGTGAACTTGTCCGCAGTGACATACAGTATCACTCTTGAGGATGCACCGGGTAAAACAGCCTGGGAGGTTTTTTCTCGGGGGGACGGGGTTCCCGCTGTTCAGGTAAGGCTGCAGGTGCTGAGCAAGCCGCTGATCCATTTTCGGCTCTCCCTCTTCGATCTACTGTATTATTATTTTAGTGCCGGCGTGTCCCAATCAAGAGATATAGAGACATGACATCAAGAGACCAAACATAAATCCTGGCATTGCAGCGATGACTCGCAGGTGGCGTGACTGGAAGATTTGAAAGCGTTATAATGTACGCTTCCGCCGGCATCCTCTCATAGTGCCCCGGCCAGTTTTGGTGATGAAGATTCCATTCTCAGTGGCCGAGACGAGTGTTTAATATGGATATACAACATGGGGTTATTCCGAGTGAAATTCTGGAAGCACGCCAGGTAGGCAGATTCGCACATATCAAGGCGATACTCAGGATACGGTACAACCGACCGACATTTGTAGCCGTATTACTACTGGTCGTCACCTTCCATGCTTTGCTAAAAGCGCATCGGGAAAAAGGTTGAAGATCGAGCTGTGGCGCCGTGAATACAGTAACCTATTGGATTTTCTGATTTGCATTCGTCACCTTATCCACGATGGTTATCTGAACGAATCAGAGAGAGGCTGGTAATCCTCATCAGGGAATTCCTTGCGAAAAATAACACTTACTATGTAAGCTGTCCTCAATACGAGCGATCTGGTGGCGCTGAAAGATTCTCAGCGGCGATTTGTGACACAATCATTGATACGCGCATGCGAGGTGTTTGTGGTTGCTGCGTGGAGTAGCGTCGTGATCAATGATTCTGGGACAGACCTAGGGACGTAATTAGGAAGCACTCCGAAGAGGTAGTCGGTAGGTTGATCTTCTGTATAGCTCCTCGTTGGATCTTCACCAGTGCACGCTTGTCGCCATGTTCCATTCAAATGGCCACTGTGGTTTCTAGTTTAGACCAATTAGTCTGCGCTTTGAATCAGGAAAACCATAGCACATCTTGCATTCTAGTGATGTAGGCGCGCAAGGAAGAAGCTAGCCACAAAACATAAGTGGCGCTTTTGCCATTCTCATTATTTTGACTTTTGGAGGGTTTGCTCCGATGGATCGGGCCCTAGTCAATCTTCAGGTTCGGGCAGTGGAGTGGCTTACAGGCTAGAAGAAGCGAATGACGGGTGTTTACTCGAGTACTCTTTGGAATAGTCAAGTGTTGTGGCACATGATGTCGCGACTTGGCTCTCTTCGTCCTTTCTGCTACAGCAGACCTCGATTTGCATCTCTTACTCCTTCGACTCATGGATGAGGAATGACAGGATATATGGAACAGTCTGCCCGGAACACGTCCTCGGCAGAGCTTCAACGTGTCTGTTGTCGAGTCGGTTGAGGTACAGTGTACATGCTTACGCTGAGTGTGTAACAACCGTGGTGGATGAGTTTTTGCTTGGCACTGCGCTGGACGGTGGAGCCACTGGTCGGCAGAGTGAGCATCCGCAACGCCCATGGCCCAATTACAGTACATGGTAATTATGTAGCACAGAGGACAGGGAACGAACAGCTGGGCCATCTGAGTCTGGTCTGGCCTGGCAATAAATTGGTGTACAGAGTACCCATACCTCACAGTGCACAAGAGCAAGAGAACGTGATTCGTGTGGTTGCGTTTCAAGGCCGCCCCGTCCACTAAAGGACAACAAATGCGTGTGCATACTCTGAGTAGCAGAGTCTAGAATCCAGTGCATTTTCAGAGAGACAAAGCAAGAAGGATACAAAGTAATTAATGGATACAGACAGAAGGTATTAATCTCTGATGATGGTGATGACGATGATGACGACGATGGTGATGATGATGCCGCCAAGAGAACCTTACATGGAGAAGCCGAAATGACTTATGGGCAACTGCTCATACTCTGTAAGAGCGAACTGCGAAGCTGCTGGCGGGATCTTCGTTTGGACATGCTTGTTTCCCTATCATCCCGTAAGACTTGTGTGCATCAATCGAGTATCGTTGCCTGTCCCGAGACAGCAGCTCTTGCATGATATCAATCGGAATACCTGTCCGTTAGCTTGCAATGTTGGAAAGAGGAGGATAGTGACAAGCCTAGGTCGTCATCAGGCTGTGTTAGTGAAGCCTCCAGAGAGAAATATGGCCAGTGAGAAGCGATGGTGACCCTGGGGTAGATATGTTTTGGTAAGTATTGTATCTTCCTGCATCAGTCTGTTGATAGGAGATGCTCTTCTGGTAGCTGCCACTTGCTACAGAGTAGAAATCCAAATAGCATGTTCTGTCCATGCCATCTTGGTACCCTGGATCAATCGCGGGCGAAAAGCTGCTGTTGCCGACAGTCAACCAACCCCTGAAATCAACTAATCGTTCTTCTGTCTCATTGATGATAACCGGCGTTCCCCGAGGCCCCTGCCTACAGGGGTTTCAACGTCGACGTTCATCGAGAAGGATCACCATCTGAATTGACGTAGTGAATTTCACTCCGCTCCAGTCGGGACAAGCTGTTCCTGTGGCTTGCGTTGCATTGCTACGTGGCATCATCATCATCAGTTATTCTCTTCGAAGTAAGTACTTTGCTACTGGCCTTTTCTGCAATACCCTTAATTACCGGGTATTTGTATAGGCTGGCGCAATATGCCGACTGTGTGTGTGTTCGACGTTTACTCCCTCATCCTTGATCTAGTCCGAGGACAGTGCATTCTTTCATCTTGCGACTTTGTACTGCAGGTCTGCGTCTATTTCATCCGACAAGAAGTTCGCATCCTGCATGGACAGTATATTGGGATTCAAGGGTCATACCTACCCTAAGCATAGAAGCGACAGTTCGGAAAATGCATGGTAACGATCTACGGATGTTGCAAGTAAACGGCGTGAGAAGGTACATACGAACTGACTTCTATTAGATGCTCACTGATAGTCATATAATATCAATTCACCCACTGCACGCTGACAACCATCACTAGGCTAGATTGGACTCGTGTTATTTCTCACCTTGCAGCGATCTCAGTTCAGTCTGATTTTCCGTTGGGCACTCTGTTTTTCTGTTATATTGATGATACCCTGCTTTGGTCTCTTACCTTGACTGTTGCCGCGTTTTCTAACTATGAGTCCACCCGCCTTCGGACTCTAAACATCCGTCCTATTCGCTCCTTCAGGACATTCCTTGAGTGAGTGCTCCTTTACCTCCTTCAGACCTATATTCCGTCCCGCCACGATGACACTCTCTTGTTTAATCTTTCGCGGTTGGCTTACGGTCGCCCGTCCCTGGAATATCTCCACCTCGTTGCTGACTCTGGTTCCTTGTGAATCCTCTCTTGTTACGCCTAACACGGTCCGTGTCATAGTCACTTCTGCTTTGTATTCCAATTGCTCTCCCGACTGAGAAGCATCGATCACTTCCCTTGAGCAATAAGGCGATTCATCCACCATGAAAGGTGCACAAAGTTTTGGCAAGAGCTCCTGATTTGCGCCGTTCAACGACCAGCTCAGATGACCGTCCTCGTTGACAACTGGCTCATACGGATCCTTTTCAGCCCATTCTACCCATTTCATGATCACGGCGCGTGCATCCTCACGCTTGACCCGGAACCATTCCCTGTGGTGGACCTCACATCCGTTGCAAGCTCCTCCTTCTATTTGGCCGTCAAGCTCCAAATGAACAAGATGCTCAACGAGATGGGCAAGTTTTGTGGGGAAAACACCATCCACATCGAGTTCCAAATCGCATATCTTGCATGAATAGCTGATATTACTGCAACGTTTCTGAGGGCGGCCCTTAGTCACGCCAATCTTGAAGCTACCGCTCTTTGATCTTGAACGTAGCATGTATAATTGACCAGGGCGATGATTTTGAACTGTCAACCCCCGGCGAAGGGTCTTGTGGATCGCTTTCCCGATTTCTCTGGCTGTTGTATAGCGGGTTGGCATGAGGCTGTTGGGAGATGTGGTGACCACAGTAGCACTGGCTGCAATTGTTTCTGTTGTTGCATACTTGAATACTGTCTTCGACTTTTTATTAAGCTGCGCATGGATCCTCTCCATTAAGGCTTCCGCTAGTCGTTGGATTTGGATGGACGGTCCTTTGATAGAGCTTACTCTATCTTCTATCCACGAGACAGTCTCGAGAATGTCTTCAGCCTTATTGCCTTGAAGCCGAGTACACTTCACTGCCGTGTACGACGTCGTTAATTCTTTCAACATTTCGCCTGCTCTAACAGCGGGTCTTCCTGACTGTTGACATTTCTCTTCATATTCTTCCGTGTAATCGGGTAAGGACGACATCTGTGCAACCCACGATAAAATTATCTTTTTGTCGGACATACTCCACGATGTGCCTTCGGATTGACTGTTTCCTGATGTTAGGATATCTTTCATATCAGCTTTGAACTTGTCGAACTTTTCAAGTGCATAACCCCGGTGTTTTCCCTGTCCACAGCAAAAGATACCTATCATGGTTCGGATATGGTTGAAAATCTCGTTGATGTCGCATCCGACAAAATATCCGTCAGGGACAGCGAATGAGCGGATGATGTAGAACATTTTCCACTTTTCCATCCTTATGGAGTGTCCGCACCGGAAATCTGCTTTGTTATCCTTGAAGGCTACACATTTTCCTGTCCTGAAAATCCTGAGGAGTGCATCGAAGGGGAGGATCTTGGTGAGTGTGTAGTACCATATATTTGACTGAGGCTCCCAGGGGACCATGCGCTTATGAATGTTCATTCCCTTTGTGTCGACTTTGGCCAGTAATTCGGAAATAGGGATTTCAGTTTTCAACAGAGACGCTTTGTCTTTTGGCAATACCTTACCTAGTTCATCTGCATGTTCGTGGTGTGGTATATTGAAGTTTTGGTCCTCTGGTGATGCACTTGGCAGAGCATCGGTCAGGTCATTGATTCTTTCAGCGAGAACGTCGTTGATATCTGCGGCCCAACATGCGGTTCGAGGCAAATTGTCTTTCAAGAGCGCATCGTCCGGTTCGTCTTCAAACTTTGGAAGTGGAGTCGTGTATTCTAGGTCCTCCGATGATGTATCAGACAGAGCATCAGTTACTTCTTGATTCTTGACTTTGGCTAAGTCTTGACCCCTCACTAAGTGAGCTGCGTCCCTCTCCACAGCAGTTAAGAATGAGTCAGAGTCTTCTTTTTTGATACTGATATTGTCTCCTTCTTCCTCGGAAGCCTTGGACCTGAAAGCTTCCCCTGATGGACTGTCCTCCGGATCATGGAATTCAGGCGCATCGACAAACACGTCTTCATCGGCGTCGAGAGTTGTGTCTGGTGGTGGGCAATCTGTATTTGAAGGGGCCAAGTCTCCCCTCTTTGAGTGCTGGCATAATGTCTTTGGGACAAATAACTGTCTGCGTGGGGATTGTTCAGTTAAAGAGTACCGCTTGTCCCGTGCTGGGGATTCATTTACGGCAGCTTCGAGACGACTTTGTAGATTGGTGGTACTCTTGCTTCGCTTGAATCGCAACAAAGGGGAAGCTTCCGGGTCTGGTCGAGATCGAGGAGAAGTATAAACTGTTGGAGGTGTAATATCGTTATCGTGAGGTTGTCTATTAAGACCAGTATCAAAAACCGACCGGGAGTGAATTGAGGAGCCACTTGAACTCGCTGAGCGTGGAATGCTTTTGACAGCAGATGAGTATAGTTGGCCACCAACAGCTCCAACCGAGGCACGACGATGTGTCGGTGGAGTTTTGTGCAGGTACGAATCAGACTCTGAAGACATTGCTGACTCATTGAAGTCACGAATATTTCAAGTCCATATCAAAGTCGTCTTCGACATGTTTGGCATGCTGGACCGCATTTATGTCCCCGTTTCCTGCTTTGCACTGCCCAGGCTTCTCGTCTGTCCCGCCTCCTCCTTTTCGAACATCATGAAATCTCTAGCGACTTGACCGGGATGGCTTCCAGGTGATGTGCTCAACGATGAGGCCGTCAATCCACGAAAGAATGCTAGCCGAAACAATGGACAAGCCACTGGGTGTAACAAAGCAAGGGATCCTTGTGAGTTTTGACGTACATTTCATATATCAGTCTTGTCCCTACGGGCTCAGGTATGGAGCACTTGTGATGCATTAGGTAGAGTTTCATGCATCTGGTGTTCCGTTTAAGCGTCGAGGTTTTTAGAATAGGTGGCTGGCTAATCCGAACCCTTGCAAAAAGGCAACCGAACACCCCGGTCAAGGCGAACGACCTTATCTATAAGTTCTCCACAATATCAAGGGGGCGGCACGGAAGGACTTGAGGTACTGGTATAGCAATTTTGAACGGCTTGATAGAGTAGAGCTTCGAGGGCCCTTTTGTTAGTGACTGGTCTAGATGCCGCTTTGCGTATTCGTGTTCATTCCTTAGGTGGATGACCGCTTTGCTGGTGTACGGTTGGGCTTGGCTTGATGGAAATGATATCAAGGTATCTCGTTTTGGACCAGGATGGCATGATCTAATTACAACAGTCGCGATTGCGATTGCGATTGCAATTGCAATTGCATGCTTCCCCTGCAAGGATGGGTTGAGCCTAGACTAGATATCTCTGCGAAGATTAGAAATAACGCAATGAGACTCCAACTTCGAAGGAGAGTCCACCTAACTTGACCGAGCGGTTGATCTCGATCTTCTCCTGTGTGCTGGCAGAGTGATGGCGTTCGTTCTGGGTTTTCATTGGGATAAGTCCTCGAAACCGGCCCAAAGATCATGTGTTTAAGCTCTGTCTTCTCCTTACTATCTCTCACCATTTCCCAGAATATCCCTTTTGCTTCTATCAGTCTCCTAGGTGTATCCATTTTTGCAACTTTGCCTCCTTGATCCGTTACGAGCACTTTGTTACATGCTGCGATGCTACTTAATCTATATACTATATGTATCAATATAGCTCCTTTACTCGAGGAATATTGTCGAAGGATTTCTGGACGTGTCGTTCGGTGTTGAGATCGATTCCCGATGTGGCTTCATCTAGGATGAGAATCCGTGGCTCTCTGAGAAGGACGCAAGCGAGGCAGAGGAGTTGACGCTGGCCAAGAGAGAAGTTAAGACCGCCTTGTGCGACGGGGGATGACAGTGATAAGATTGTAGATGTGGTAGACGTGGAAGTGGGTGTCGTTGTATTTGCAAAATTGGTCGCATTTGGACTCGCTTTTACAACCTTTTCCTCGCCTGAATCAGAAGAACGGTCCTTAACTAGTCCTATTTGAAGCAGAAGTGATTAAAGTTCCACTTCACTATGCTTCCCCCCCCAGGATCGAGGTTCCTGCGTATGGTCCCTGAGAACAACACGGGGTCTTGTGGCACAACGGCCACTCGACTTCTCAGATTGTGAATAGCAATGCCTCCTATGTTAATCCCATCCACAGTAATTGACCCGGACCGGATCTCGAGGATTTTTATCAACGCTAGGGCTAGACTTGACTTCTCTGAGCCGGTACGGCCGACTATTCCGAGACGTTCACCGCCGTCAATGGTCAGAGAGGGTCCACTGAGGACTAGCGGAAGGTTTGGCCCATAGGCTGCGTGCACACGTTTGAATTCAATTTTTGCCGGACGATGGCCAGGCATGAGGCACGCTCTGACTTCCCATTTGATCCTCAATGCTGAGATCTAGATGTTCGAAGATTCGTTCGCTAGCATTGATATGGAGTTCCATAAGTGAATATCGCCTTATTGACCAAGTGATAGCTGCTCTGAACTCCAGTGCAAAATTAAGTGCAAATGCCGCCCGTGATGCATTAATTCCTTTAGTAGTCTCTATCAATATGGCCATGACAGTCTCCAGGACCGCACCAATCACTGACACGCGGAAGCCTAGCCAGCGGTTCATAAGCCAAAGGTGCCAGAATGAATTCTTCCACCTTGGTACACATCTTCTGTTCATAGTCTTGCGCCCTGTTGAAAGCACGAATGGTGCTAAGACATGACACTGACGTTCTGAAATGTCCCAGAACGGGTGATTTGGCTGATGCAGTGAGTCGTCTGATTTCTTGTGCGATATAGAGATAGCCTCTGGAGACCTTTGCAACAGCATATAACAAAATTACGCAGAGGGCGATGACGTACGGAGAAACAAGAGAACTTTCCGGAGGATCAGTAGATATCTAATTGTATCGTGAGGTTTAGTTACCCGGCTATAATGACGGCTGCAAATATGATTGTGTTTGCCATATCAACAGCAAGCTTGGAATCCAAAATATTGAAATCTGAGATGCGGTTGGATATGATTACCAGTGGAACAGAGTTAATCCAACTAAGAGGCATATGGAGAACAGTGAAGAGAAGCTGAGAGAAGAGAGTTTGTGGTGGATATGGCACAGAACGATGGATTTTGACGAGTCACTAGGCTCTGGAAATAGCGAATTGCTGTCAGGCAGTGGTATGACTAGATATTCCGGAGCTCAAGAAGCGATTCGTTGGTTCGCGTTGGGAAGTCTTGTATGATATCTCCCTTCGAGAGCTGATCAAGTACTGGTCGACCGGCCCTTGTTCACCTACAAAGATGTAGTTTCCCGTTAGAGAAGAAGAAGGAAAGAGAAGAGTAAACGAGCGAATCGGGTGGATACGACCCGGCGGTTTGAGGAGTGACAGACGGTCATCGTGAAATGTAGATGCGCTCATATTTGCCACGTCCGATTTCACCAGGTAGTATTGTACATGATAGCTTGAGGTGGAGATGTGCAATTGAAGTGAAGCAGGCGAGCATACAATCCACTGGCCCTTCCAGGGATGTGCATACCTAGGTCCGTGATAATGTACAAGGACTTCAAGTCTGCTTTTGACGTGAAAGTTTAAGCGCGGGCGCCTAGTCCTTGTCAGGAAAAGGAGGTACAGTAACTGCTTGAAGCTTGCAACCTCTGGGCCACTTGCCATTAAATGGACTCTAAATCGATCCTAATGGCCTTGTATGTATTATTAAAAGACCCTATGAGAAGTAGTACAATATGTCTCCTATTTGTGACCGAAAACATCCTTCGAGGGCCGAGAACTGACCTAGACGGACGAGGATTGCCATCACAGCTGCTCTAGGCCGTCGACCAATGTGTCGAACTCTCGTGCTCTCTCTCCGCCCTCGGTGCAAACCAACGCCTTTAACCACTCGCAAAAGCTCTTTACTTGTCTTGTCCTCATAACCTCCTCCAATTCACTGCTCTTTTCGCCTGCTACTTTAATCAGACCTTCACTGAGCCCAGCTAGCTTTGCGACATTCAAGCCGTAACTACGATGTGCGACTCCTTCCCCAACTTCGTATAAAAATGTGATCTCGCCCAGCTCGCCCTCGTTCTCAACCTCATCTTCTTCGAATTTCATGTGGACGTTACGTAGTTCGCCATCTGGGAACCCTTTTGCGAGGGCCGCGAGGTTCTGATAGTGAGTTATGAATAAAGTTAGGCACCTTTTCTCTCTGACCAGGTAATCAAGCACCGAGCCTGCAATGGCAACACCATCATTTGTGCTAGTACCTCGTCCTAGTTCATCTAGGATCACGAGACTGCGATCTGTAGCACCTTTCAAAATGTCTGCAGTTTCGGAGAGCTCAACCATAAACGTGGATTCGCCTTTCATCATGTTGTCGAAGGCACCCATGCGCGTATAAACTGCGTCAAGTAGACCAAGGCTAGCAAAGGAGCATGGCACGTAAGAGCCAATCTGTGCCATTATACAAATTAGAGCAATAGAACGGACGTAAGAGGACTTGCCGCCCATATTGGGACCCGTAATGAGGAGAGAACGCGGCGAAGTCGAGTGTCCTGTGTTGGATAGGTTGATATCGTTTGGGACATATGTGTCGAGAAGAAGTTGCTCGACCATAGGGTGACGAGCGCCTGTCACTTTGATTGATATGTCCGAAGCAAAGGTGGGCTTAGTGTAACCGGGTTGCTGCGCAATCTTTGCGAGGGAAATAATGCAGTCTAACGTTGCAAGCGAGGAGATACAGTCCCGAAAAGACTGGTACTCAGAACTGATCTCGGAAAGTAGGACTTTGAAAGCAATATCGCAAGCTGCTGCAAGTGATTCTTTATGTTGATCTCGCTCTCGTAGGAAGCTGACCACCTCTGGTGGATGGAAACGAGAAACTCTTTTGGTACCAGAGATCTTAGTCCAGGAGGCAGGCACACGTTTGATATATGGCGAAGAGTTCTCGACTTCGATCAAATAGTCAATACCAGCAACTGTTGCATAGCTTACTTGACCTTTCTTTCCAAGTTTCTCTGCTGCAGTCTTACGAAACTCTGAGAGTTCATGTTCAACAGATGCAATGCCTAGTTTGTGCTCTGTAATATCTTCCGTTTCATAGCCCTCCAGAAAAAACGAGTATTTGTCGTCCGACTTTGCAGCACTTAGGTTAAGCCTCTCTAGATAGGCCAACACAGATTGTAGAATTGAGGGGAGAGATGTAATAGCACCTGACAGCAATGAAGACTTGAACCCGGTGTTGGTGGAGTCCTTGACATGAGCATACTCCGTAGCGATAAGTTGAAGAGACTGTAACACAGTTACAAGTTCGGGGCGGGAACACTGGCTAGGTCAATTGAGAGGCAGCATCAGAGTCATGATCTACTCACCTTTCCATAATATATCCTAATCAAACTCTTTTCAAGGTCTGTTTTGATTTTAGCGAGCAGATGCTTGAGCTTCTCCATGGCTCTTGTTTTCTCAGGGTCCAATACTTCTTCAACAGCTGCCAAACGTTCCTCAAGTCGCTCTCGATCCAGCAATGGTCTCCCAACCCACCTTCTCAACATTCGTTGACCAAAACGGGTCTGTGTCCGGTCAAGAGCCCAAAGAAGGCTGCCTTTACCGGTGTGGTCCGTCTGATTCTGGTAGATCTCCAGGCTATTAAGGGTGTTTCCATTCAAAAGCATATGGGATCTGGCTGAAAAGGACTGGAAATACTTCGTCAAATTGAAAACATGCTCGAGACCATATTCCTTCATGTGAGTAATCATTGCGGAAAGACATATAGTGACAAGCTCAGGTAGATGTAGGACCTTATCTAACAATTTTCCAGCATCTGTGCCGTCAACTGCTGTGGACTTCAATTTGTCTGCATAGAAGCTGGAAATATGAGTGAAGGCTTCCGCTGCCATAGTCTTACCCTTTGTAATGCGTTCAACTCGGATCTTGTCTCCGAAAACCGTAGTTTTCGTCCCGGAAAGATGGTGAACAAGCTTATCCGTCGCGTTGGAGAGGTCTCCTACAACGAGAAATTCACATGGAGCCAGATGTAGAAGTCGGGTTTCGATCTCAGAGCGCATGAAACCATCCTCGAAGTTGTCATAGATGACCTCGCCAGTTGCAGGTTGTACAGCCACCAAACCGACATGAACTTTTTCATCGTTGCCCCAGCCTTTAGCATTGGTTTCAGTAAGGCAGAGCAGAAATCCTGTCGCCGGAGCGCCTCCTAAGGGCCCTGAGCCGGTTCCGTTCTCCTCGATGCCTTCTATATCGTCGATGTAGGTACCCTTAGTGTAGAGGTTCGTCAATTTGCGTACGAAAGGGGCGTTGCGATTGTCTCCAGCCGCCTTCAAGGCCGCCGTTTCGAGCTGGCGTACGACTCCGACTTTATGACCAGCAGATACCAAGCGTTTGACGTGTACATGCAGCCGATGGGTTGGAATGCTGGCGGACGCAAAGCGATCCAAGTGTGCCTCAGAAGGATCTATTTCAAATTAACAGCAGTCACACATATGTGGACACATTTGCTCACGCTCGTCATATCGCATCTTTCCTGGGATGCAGACAATATTTAGTACCCTAGCAGCAATACTCGCATCTTCACCGAAGAACCGAAATTTGTATCCGACTTCAACTATGAGAAGAGTGTCCTTGTGGTCTTGCTTAATCTCAAGTACTTGCTTCTCTAGCGGAGTAAGCTTTGAGACAGTCTTCTTGGTGGCGCCCATTCCCCTTCTGCCCTTCGGCTTATCCTGAGGCACCTGCTCAATTTCGATATCGTCCTCTTCGGCCTCGGGCTCACCGCCGCTCTCGTCGACATTGGCGCCGTTGCGTCGTTTGATCTCTGTAATGCTGTCTGGCTTCCCGAGCTTCTTCACGAAACGATCGTGGAGCTTTTCTTTTCGCCGCCTTTCTTCTAACGTATCTTTGACTTGGTTGCCCAATAGGGTTGTGTCGGTTCCCTCTCGTTCCACATCTTGAGACGAGAATAAATACCTCGCAGTTCGTGGCGTCACTTTAGACTGAGCTTTGCTGTCATGCGATGGTTGCGTTCGCTCTTGCTCTTTTTTATTGTCGACAGGTTTCTCTGGTACGTCTTCTGAGGATACTGAGCGTCGAGCACGCTTGGCTGGTGGAAGCTCAAACTCATCGTCATCGCTATCGCCACTGCGTGTGCCATTGGCTACTTTTGGCGCAAGAGGTGGTCTTGGTGTTGGCGACGTTGATGATGCACCTTTCGGCTTAGTGAAGAAATTTGACAGAGTCTGTTGCTTTTTTTGATTGCTTGCCATGACCAATTGCAGTGTCACCACTGCCGGCTGTTGACTCTTGTAGGCCAACGTGTAAAGTGGACTTTGGGAGACGCGTGAGAGCGCGATCAATAAATTTTAGCTTAAGTATTTCCCCATCTGTCTCCGTCTCCCGGCCCCCTATTTTCATAACCACTTGCTAGAAAGTATCTCGACTTCTCATAGTATGTCTGAAAACGTTTCTTACAGTCATCTATGTCGAATGAGTTATATAAAAACTATATAATGATGTCTACTTATAGAGTCGAACATTTCCCGACTGTAAGTATAGCTCCCAACAAGTACCCTCACTATCTCTGTGAAGCCCCCTAATACCTTTAGTCGCCATTAAAGCTGGATCTCTACAAAAACTTCCAACGAGATCTAATACAGCAACAATAAAGGATACCAGCCGGCGAGTATTGTTGGACAATGCTCTCAGCTGGGCTGATCTCCAATGCCGTACGCTCGATATCAAGACACTATCAAGTCCTCTCGTCCCCGAAGAAGCCCTTGGGTAACGTCGTCCCTTCCTCCTCTTCTGAATTTAGACCAGCAGGAAACACCAGGCTGCTCTTCATGTCATTGTGGCCTTCAAATCCATGTTTGACCTCAGTAAACGGATCAGTGGCCTGATTCTGAAGCTCCTGAAATGCAAGATTAAGGGGGTTTGCTGAATATCCAGCTGGCATTGACTGAAGCCCCTGGATCCAGTTCTGATAAGACCTCTCGATGGTAGGCTGTTTAATCTGGCTACCGATTATCGATCCTGTCCAGCCCAAGGGATTCTGATGAAACTCAGATGTTGGCAACATGGATCTCAGTCTCGGGTCAACATTTTCCTTTCCGCTGTCTCCATTAGTTTGACCTAATCCAGCTGCAGGTAGCGGCCATCCGTAGGAATTGGCCTGGGATTGTTGAGAGAGGTGTCCAGGAGCAGAGCTAATATACGTTTCTGCTCTACTATACCTATCATGATTGTAGACAGCTGCGGAAGAGCTTGGCAAATGGGTCGACCGTTGGATATCGGCCGGTGATGGCTCATTTTCCTTGAAGATAGCAAAGTTCCTCTTTGGCGCTGCCAAATAACCAAATGTAAGATTTAACTCGGCTTTCTCATCCTCAATAGGCGCATAGTGTGCCGCGCAATCGTATGGACTATCCACGGAAGAGCTTGGAAGGTAGGGGAACGTGGTCTTGGTGGTAGAAATTGATGATCTGGTTGCTCTATTTGAATGTCGTCTCGAAGCTGGGACATTGGTGCTCTCCTCCGCAAGTGCCGTACGCTTGGGACGAGCTGGACGCTTTTTGGGTATCGGTGTCTCTCCTTTTAGGGGACTGTCATCGTCTACGTTTCCAGTAATCGGCCGTTGTTTGCGCATAGCACCACTAGGAGAATAAATAGTCTCCGTCGCGTCGATGAGCTCTGAAGCTCTTTCCATCCGCATGAGCAGCGACCCATCCTTCTTCTGATTGCGTTTTCTTCTCATTTCCTCCGTAGCAGCATCAAATATATCCATGCCAGGCCAAATAAGACCCTTCAGCTTCGATGCCTCCGATTCTACATCGTCGATAACTCCACCGGATTCAGATATGTCGCTCAAAGATTGCTCAGTGGCTAATTTCAAGGTTCGGACGTCGCGCAAAGAGCTAATGTATTTAGCAATAGTCACCACAAGCGCATAGGACGTACCTAAGCCTACGTGTTGGACTCGAATAAAAGTCACTCTCGTCGTCCGATTCAATAATTTCGGGCGTTTGATGCGAATGGTTTGAACGTCCAGATAGCTTTGGTCGATAAGGTCTTAGGTTGTCTTCCTGTGATACCATTCGATCATGCTGCAAGGAAAAAGCGGCAGAACGAGTGGTATTTCCAGTTGCCGTTGACCTAAGCGATCTTCTTGATGCTGCCTTTCCTCGCTTTGTCCTCGCTGGAGCTTTCTTAGCATCTTTTTGCTGCAATCTTTCCGATAGCAATTGCCCCAATTCATATTGCTGATACCAGATATCGTATGCTGCAAGCTGTTGACCCGCGGCAACTTCCTGATGGCTGCGTACCTGGAGTTTGTGGAGATGAGCAAGGTGACCCTTAGAACTGATGTGCGTGAGCAAATGAGAACTGAAAATGTCAGGATGACCATGTATACAGCTCTCAAAGAAAGCTCACGTGTCAGAAAAATCTGGTTGTCTTGGACAGATGCTGCATTTCAGGAACGTTGAAGCCATTGATGACAGCACGATGAAGCAGAGCAAATGAAGCAATGGTCGATCCTGCGGAATGCTGCCAATAACGAAGTCCTCTTGCCAAATTGCAGAAAAGCAACAGTCAATTGGCATGCATATCAGCTATAGAAAGGAAAGAAAGGGATGTTATGTAGAGGCATGTTCACAAAGGAAAGAACTTAGGAGACGGGGAAGACTACGTTTGTGGACGCTGGGAAGTTACGAATGTCACCCAAAATTTCATCAATACATGACAACTTGACGACATCATGCACTTTATGGAATGAACGGAAAGATTTGGGAGTCTTATCAATGTTCCTGTTATTAAACCATCATGATGTACTGTAGCATGCTAATTTGTTCATGTCCGTCGCTGCTTATGCACCTCGTCTTTCGCGAGATATGCAGTGTGATGAAGCGTGAAATAATCAGCGATAGTGGATTTGCTCTTCTCCAGCCTTGTATCCCAATATCCATATTGCAGAGGAAACTGGGTTATTAGATGGCAAGAGGGTTTGCGTGGCCGCCTACTCTACATGGATTGACCGTCAATTTTGAACCCATAATCCAGCATCTTATCTTCGTGGCAGACATCGGTCAATGACCTCCTGTGGCATGCAACTGCATGGTGTGAATTTCAAAGTAACCAAACCAGATAGGGGGCTTACTATATCGGATTTACTTTGACTAGATGTGGATGACCAAGCAGACTGAGACCAGCTATCCCAAATACCGTGTGGAATACGTCGACCATATTCCCAGGACGATCCGAAATGCCTCCCATTTCCGAATCCTGTTGTTGTGTTAGGGCTGTTTCGAAAAGATGTTCAGACATGCCCTTACCTGACACTTGAGGATGAACTTGCTCAATTTCTGTCCGTCGATCCAGTGCAGTCTATCGATCATAGCCAAGCTGCTTAGAACCCACCAGCTGTAACAGACGTCAACGAGTTTCTCTGGTCGCCCATTCAGGCCACCGCTGTCCAGCTGACGTTCGCTCAGAAAGGCTCCGAGACGATCCTTATCAACAAGATCAAGTCTATCAGCTATCGAGAGCGAGCCTAAGCAAGGATAAATCTGTGCAGCATGAGACTCCGCACCCGGCTTAGCTCCATATCCACCGTCGAAGTTTTTACACGATTGGATGTGAGAAATGGCTAAGTCAACGTCCACCGACGACATCATCTCAAGCAATGAGAGCGCCAAGAGAGCACAGAAGAGAAAACGAGTATCCTGTTCTCCCCACTCGTCCCCAGAGAAGGTGCCTGTCACAGGGTCTTGGAGACTTGCGATGACTTGTGATGTCAGCAGATCTGCTTGAATGGCGTTTGGGTCTCGAGATACTTACATTTACCAACGGCCAGTTTGCCACCCTTTCCATTTGTCTCTAGGGTATCTAAAGCATCGATTGTTACAAGAATTTGGATAGCGCTGGTTGTATACAGCATGTGTGGATCATGTCCTGGGGCAGCACCGAAGCCTCCATTTTCGCCCTGACAGGAGAGAACAAGTTTGATAGTGTCTTCACGTGGCAGGGCTTCCGGATGTCCCAGGAGATGCAGCGCTGTGAGGCCCCAATAAACGCCATTCAAACGCAGATGCTCGGTAAACCAATACTCAAGCTCATCTTTGCGCTAAAACTTACATTAATTCTGCAGTCCTTGCGCTTGATAAGAATCACGCACAGTATCAAGACTTTTGATGTAATTGACGTGCTTATCCACCACAAGTGTGAGGCCGTCATTGACTTTTAGGCCACCTCCTCGACCAGGACCAGATACTAGAGACATTGTCAGGAATTATGAGGCCTGGGTCGGCACATAACAAATGTGTGTAGAAGATGGGCATTCATCTGCAGCCTAAACCAGGATGTGAAGTTGTAAATGTTTGAAGGTGGCCTATAATACACTAAAATGCCGCAAAGGTCACCGTAGAGCCATGGTACAGTACATATTAGTAATTCTGTACAGAGTAAGTTCTATCAGTTACAAGGCGGTTGAGTAGAAAATTACCTATAAGCCCCACCCTGTTGATGGACTCCTGATGCCTTCTGTTCCATCGACTTAATTACAGAGTAGAGTTTTGTGGACTGCACGGCTAGAGAGCCCAAAAGATGAAACCACGATCTGAGACTGAGACAGCGTGCCATATGCAAAGTGAACCACATCTCAGTTACATGGTAGGACGAATGAGAATTGATCCTCAAGAGTATGCTTCTTGTTCTGGGCGACGAGAAGAATTAGACAAAGGTCAAGCCACTACGGTGAACGCGTTCGAGGTCATTATGGAATCCCTCGCTATGGATCTCGAAGCATGAACTATGAATGAAACGTCCTATATGTGAGTGACGCGGATTGGGCGGTAAAGGGAGTTCGTCCATTCTATAAGATTGGGATCACGTAGGCAATCAGGGAACTTTTGCGCAAGTCCACACGTAATTAATTAGACCACCCAACGCGTATCTCCTCTAAAGATCAGGCTTGGGCTCGCCACCCAAACCAGGGTACGATTGCCGAGTTATGATTGGTAACTCTCCATACGAGGGGTGATTGATCTTGTACTTGGCTTTCGCTCTACCACGATATGTACCATAGTATAATTAATCAGGTATTCGGATCTTCCTATGTACAGTAGCTCTGCATGATTCAAGGGCGGTCTGGCTTCTCCCACGGTGCCATATACTTCCATACCTCTCCTCCTGTGCGATGGAGGGCAGGCTTTTAAGCTTTCCGCTCATTCCTCATCCCGCATTGGCCGGTCCCAATCGAGTCACCTGTCAGTACCCTTGTTCCTGCAGTATCGAAAGGGTGTACCAGCGCGATATCTGGTGGCAATGCCATGTTATAGAGTGTACTCCACCATTCAGAGGACTAACATTGTGTGTTATCTCTGACCGATGATATTGGCCGATATGGCTCAGATTCATAAAGAGTACAGAGATAGGGATGGACCGTACATGCTAGGTAGGTAACTAGGTATGTACCATGGTATATCGGATATTGCACAGTACACCGTGACCTCTGCCACAAGCTCCTGGGTTGAGACTGCATCCCTTCGGAGCAACTTTAAAATTCGGACCCCAAGATCTCCCCAATTCCCATGTAGGGAAGACAATTGTCGTGCATTAGGGTCGGTAGAGCCAGGATTCGCTTCTAGGCTATCGTGGACCGGTGTTCCACTTTGGCACAAGTGTTAAAGCTCCTGAAGGTGAGGGAGGGTCTTCGTCGAGATAGGCACGAGTCTCACCGCCGCTTTTCCACGTTTCGCACATGTGATTTCAGCGTGAATTGTGATTTTGGATGTGAGTGTGGTTTAGAAGTAGCTCTGTCCCACGCAGATATTACCAGGTACAATGCCTACAGCGCCAGTCAGCCCCCTGAATAGGTACACAATCTACATTGGTATTTTGCCAGTCATAGCTGCCATTACCCTAAAGCTCGTGAACGTTGGCTTTGCTTGTCGAGTTGGGTTGGGTGCACACGACCCATTTTTACTAGGAGATACCGACCTAGGCACATAGGTAATCATACTGTACCCCATGTTATCCTTGTGTCCCATATCTGATAGCAATCCTCGCCAGGTACAGGCCCTTAATTATTAAGTACGGTACTGTAGGTAAGGTGACCATGAACAACGCTTACCTTACCATTCTTACATACCTGGTACTGTCCCTAGCCTGCAATACTCTTACTACTGGAACCCTGTATCATCATCGACCCCCCGTTATTATCCATCGCACCACCGGTTTCTGTCTGTCTTATCCTGTCTTGCTTCGTCTTGTCTTGTCTTCGTAGGGACCGTGCAACCCTGACTTTATGCGCCAATTTATCTCATTCTTGTTCACCAGAAAATAAACCAAGTTTTCCGAAGAGAAAGCTGACATTGCCTGTCGGCTGTCTTGATGACAAGCCAAGCCTCCAATAGCCCCTTGTTCTCAAATCAGCAATCAAGCCAAAAGAGCCGCAACCCTCGCCGCGCCAGAATCACCAGGAATGTGTGCTTGCTTCAGCATTACTTCCTCCCAGTTTGCTTGCATCTCGCTTCCTGCGAGCTATCCGATTGACAGAGCCTTATACCATTCCAGTCTTCACTTCACCACTCATTTTACGTGGTCGAACCAAGCGTGACCCTCCAATTGCATTCCTGAAACTCGAGGAGCTGGTCTCCTAGACGCCCACAACTTTCTACTGTGTTGGCAGCATCAACGGCCGCAGTCGTCAACGAGCGCGCCAGTGTTCCTCTCCGCTATAACTTTGCCATCCGCGGCGTCTTCATAGAAAGAAATATTGGTCCTTTGGTAAGCAAATACGCTCTGGTACCTGAATTAAGGTCCCGCATCCTGTGCAACTGTCGGGAAATTTCCTGCAGCTCAAGCCTCCTTTTTGAGACTTCCCTGCGTAGGCAAGATCGGGCGCTGACAAGATCAATCAATGTGGTGCAGGTATCCGAAACTTTGGGAGCAAGCGGACCCTCTTCCATTCGATTGACAACCCGCAATCTTCATTCGCTGCGATTGCCAGACCTCCTGCTACAGGGTTGGTTGAGGCTCCTATTTTTGGTGTTTGTGTCACGCAAAAGTACAGCGCTCGGCTTTGAGCAGCCCGGGGTTAGTCTTGGTGGAGCATCGTTGCCGCCTTCAGGAACACACGCCGTTATACCCTGCGAGACTCTGCGTGGATTAGCTTATGGTCACAATATTGAAGGGAATACATGAACCTCAAATCCAACTAGGAGAGAGAAGCGATGCCTAGTAAGAAAGCTACGCCATCACTGAATTTAGACGGGGCGCAGGAAGTCAACAACCGCATGGATAAATTGTCTCTCAGTCCTTCGAGTATGAGCCCTACCAGCCCATTGTCACCTCAGTCATTTCATGAAGGGCAATCTACCATACAACCTGTCTTAGGGCAAACGAAAGGGCCAATAGATCACCCGCGAGTCACTGACAATTCGACACGAAAGTCAGACGACATGAATGGTGCAACCTCACCTACGATCACTGCAATTCCTCAATACCCACCTTCGCCCAAAAGTTCACTCAAGCACGGAAGAGAACCGTCCAAGTCATTCTTCTCGAATTTGATGGCGACTAAATCCGCACAACGTCTCGAGTCACCAGAACGTAACGGAGACGAGCATTCTGAAAACGGCCCCAAGAGCCGTACGAGCTCCAAGGAAAGAAACAACTACACGCGTCACACCCGAGGATCTACTACGGACCTGACAAAAATGACCCCAAGAAGCGAGACTGTACCTACCGAGCCTCAGGATGAGGCTGCGAGGTCACATTCGATTGCCCATGGCATTTCATCTGAGAACTCTTCGAGTCGAAGACCTAATAGAAAGTTCGGCGGCCTCCTTCAGCGCACTCGATCTATCAAGGTTGATGAGTCTCCTATACCAAAACCAAAGGGATCTCCTCCTCACAAGATGAATTTACAGAGGCAGGATTCTGGAATGAATTCCGAATTTCGTGAACCTCTCCGAACTGCTCCCCCCAAGCCTACTTCACGCTCCGGAAAAGAACCCCCCAAACCATCAGCGGGACGTACTCGATCGGCAGACCGCCATGAGACCGACAAGAAAGACAAGTCATCAAATCTTTCTTCTTCCTTGCGTGATGGTGCAGGTGCCCAACTCCTGTCAAACCTATCCAATTTGTCTCAATCTAGCAAGGATACGGCGGACCGTATCGGGAAAGTCGGCAAGGGTTTCTTTAGCAAGATCACAAGAAGTGGCAGCACAAATGAGCGTGATCTCACACCTACCACCGTGACCGATGATAATTACCAATGCTCTGTGATCAATTTGCCACTGGTCAAGCAAACCCGACGAACAAGAATCGCTAGAAGACTTGAACTATCCAAGGACAAAACAGAATTCTGGATGCCAGCATTGCCCTGGAGGTGTATTGATTATCTCAACATGAATGGTTGTGAGGAAGAGGGTCTGTACAGAATCCCTGGTTCTGGCAAAGAAGTTAGACACTGGCAGAGAAGGTTTGATATGGAGCATGATATCAATTTGTTCGATGAGCCTGAGCTATATGATATTAACATCATTGGGTCAATGTTCAAGGCCTGGTTGCGTGACCTCCCTGATGAAATCCTTCCAAAGCATACCCAGAACATAATTGCTGAGCAGTGCATGGGTGCCACCAAAACCCCGCAGTTGTTGAAGGATGAATTGTCCAAACTCCCACCATTCAACTACTACTTGCTATTTGCAATCACTTGTCACTTGAGTCTTCTACACTCTTTTTCTGACAAGAACAAGATGGATTATCGCAACCTTTGCATATGTTTTCAGCCCTGTCTGAAAATTGACGGCTTCTGTTTCCAGTTCCTGGTCCAAGATTGGAAAAATTGCTGGCAGGGATGTTGGACAGAGAAAGATTACCTTGAGGAGGAGTACCGATGGGAGAGGGAAGGCGGTCATACAAGTGACGAGCAGTCTGACCGAGCAGTTTCCTCATCCGACAGTGCACAACTTCCACAAAACGACTATGAAGTTGACTTCAATAGCCATAATACCAACGGCAACGGCAATCGGGGCCAGAACAGACCCGTTCTTCCTCCAACACAATCTCAAACTCAAACTCAATCTAAACAATTATTACCAGAAGTCCAGATTGGTGCTCCGCTCTCACCTATTCGCATTCCATGAGTGGAAAATAAGACTTGAGCTCATCTTAGTCAATTGGATTCAAGCATTCCTAGCCAGTGTTTTCGGTTTGCAAGGCAAAACACGCCGGTCATATCTCCAAACATGCCATAGTAACGCCTTTGCCACATGACTTCAGCGCGACCGGGAGCTTTTTGTTGCAATTTTTGAACTAGGTCTGACTGAGAACAATTGTTTCCAGGGGACGAATGCCACATCTTGCCATTGTTCATCCTCGACACTAGTTCCATGTGCAAACATCACGGAATGAAGCGCATATGTAGCTACCAACCCTACTGGCAACAATTTTCACGCGCGTGCCTTTTATTCATGAGAATTTGCCAACATTAAAGCCCTGCCCCTTTGCTTTTGGATTACCCCTTTTGCATGTGCTGCTTTGGATTCTGCATCTTTCTCTGAGTCTTTGTTCCAGTCTTTGTCCTTTGCCCCGCATGTTTTCGCGTGCCTTTTGGCCCGCAGTGTAAGATAATACGTTTTATTTGGTGAGCGGAAACGAGGATGATGCCTAACGAAAGCATTGTATGGATGAAAATAAAATTAGGTGGCCTAACAAATTTGGTCAGGCTATGAATCACCTAGCGAGGGAGGTTGATGTCGTCAACGGGATCTCTTTGGCGCAAGATTTGAATTAGATCATTATTACCCCTGACCATGTTCTTGGTGACAACGATCCTCCAATCTATTCCCCAACTCGACATCAAGAGCTCATGCGAAATTTCTCGACAACATGAATTAAGATTGGACTCAGAAACCCATGTACCATTAGTATTTCTACCTTTTTCCACTGTGCTGGATCTTTACCAAACCAAGAGATTACCTGCAATTTCTGAGGAATTTCTATTTCTCACGCAAATGTGAAGGCCGATAAAGTTGCAGAGAATAAATAAACTGTTTGTTCCTCTTTGACTATGGTGGTGACAATGAAGTATAAATGCTGTGTTTGAATACATTGCTATGACAGTTTTTCCAGGATTCAAAATCCGCCTCCTATACGCCGGCCGACTTTCTGGATGCTGCAGATTCTCTATATGTTGAAAACGTTTTTGCTGGATACTGTTTGTGGGGGAGAAGGATGATACTGGAGAGAAAAAGCAAGAGCCCGTGGTAAGGACCGATTCCAACTGGACAGGAGCGAATGGTAAGCCGCAAGAATGAATAACATGACTTTTCGTTCACGACTCTCATATCAAGCAAGGAATCTTTTTTGTTGAGAGAAACGAAATGACAGTAAAATTTCTCATTGCCTCATTAAGAAACCCAATATACTTCGTCAAGATGAACGTCCCTTTGTCGCCCTTCTCTCATTAGCCCTCATTTTTCTTTCCTGTCTTCGGACTTTCTCTTTCCTCTCTCTTCTTCCTTCGCCTCGAATGGTTTCACCCTTTCCTCTCTGTTCGAAATCATGTTCTTTCTTCTCTAGCTTATCATCCAATTCCACCAGCCATTCGTTGTCTGCCTGCTTGTTTTTACCTTTATATCCCCATTTCGGTACCCATTCTTGGGTTTCGGGGTCATAGACCATTTTGCCGGTCGTATTAGCTTTAGAAGAAGAAAGATTGGAGCTGAATTTGCCAATGCCCTTCTTGCGGGCAAATTGTTCCCATTTGGTAGGTGTTTGGGGCTTGGGGAGTGGTTTGAGGCGGGGGAGGACGTGCGTGGAATCGGCGGGGGGGATGGGGAGGTTGACGAGAACGCCAGCGGGTGTGGAGGCTATAGGACAGGTGAGGAGTATTTGGTTTATGAGAGACTGGGCACCGTCACGGGCGAGGGAGGAGAGTGCGGTGGGTGATGAGCGGAGTTCGGTGCTAGAGGATAGAGGGTTAGGGTCGACGGCGAGAAGGTGGCTGAGAGAGAATGTATAGGGAGAAGGTTTCGTGACGGTGACGGGTCTATTCGGATTAGATTCGTTAGTAAAGAACATATATATCTTTTCTGTATGGTATTGAACAGGATCGATATTGGCGGTGGACAACTCTAGGTTGTATTGAGACATGGGAGAACGTACAATCTCTCTGGTTTCGATGAAGTTGAGGGGAAATTCGAGGAAACCATATCCACATCTGGGCTCGTTGAAGTCGCCATCTTGAATGACTTCTAGATATTTCTCTGCTCGGTATGGCAATCGCAAAACAATTGTCTATATCTTTCAGCAACAGCAGATGTCTGCAATGTAATTTTCTTATCGGATGCAAAATAATGTGGAGACGAGCAATACTCAGAGTAGCATTTCGAGAGCCGCTTTAGTTGGAGTGCTCAATAATTTAAGAGTCTTAAAAGCAGCAGGCTGAAATTCCCGCGGACGACAGCAGTTACGGGAAAGAAATGCTAGCTGCCAATTGTACACTATATTCAAGTTTCTTTGCGTGAACCACGAATCTTTTCAAAGGTGGTCAGACTCGTGAAACAGCCTCAATCTGGCTGAGTCATGAGCGATGGCCTCTATATGCGCAAATTGCCTCTCGAGGCTGCGCATCGCAAGCCCTGCACCTGGAGCTCGGATTCCGCTTTCACACTCTTTTCATAGCACAACACCAGCCCTCAATGTCGTCAAGAAGAAGACCACCCAGGTCACTGGCAAAAAGGTCTTTGCTCTGAGGGAGCAGAGGAGCGCTCAGTTCAAAAAGAAAGCACGTGTAAAACCAAATTTGCCGGCGGTGGGAGAGCGAAAAGCATTGCGAAAGCGCATTGTGCTCAGCAGTACAAATGCTCTACCGGTGAGCAGCATGCAAGATCTGAGCCAGGATAACATTGGAAATGAGGAATTCCAATCAAAAATGTTGGGTATACCGGACGAAATGCTGGACCAGTTGAGAGCCGTCGATGCTTTCAAAACATCACAAAACTGGTCGCTATTCCGGAGACCAGGGACACTGACGAGGAAAGAAACTGTGGTGCTGGGAAATATGGTGAAAGATGTCAACGGGACTCCCGGAGTACAACGTATGATCTTAGACGGTCCTAAATTAAGCGGCAAGAGTATATTGCTGCTACAAGCAATGTCGATGGGGTTCTTGAACGACTGGGTCGTCATCAACATTCCCGAAGGTGAGCCAGAGGAAGTTCGATTTCAAGTATGTGCTAATTTACTTGTAGGACAAGATCTTACTATTGCTCACTCATCCTATCACCCTCTTTCCTCTCAAGCAGACGGTCCTCAGCTATACACGCAGCCAGACTTGACCGCAGCTCTCCTTACGCGTATCTCTCGATCAAATAAAAAGGTTCTGTCAAAGCTGAACTTGAAACACGAGCATCCCGAATTCCCAGAACCACTACAAAAGAACATTTCCCTGGATCGCCTGGCGGAGCGAGGCGCTTCAAACCCGTCCATAGCTCCCACGGTGTTTGATGCTTTATGGAAGGAACTCACCGTGCCTACCGCGGAGGACTCCAAGCTTCCACCTCTACTGGTCTCCATTGATTCACTCAATCATTTGATGACGGAGACTGCCTATCGAGATGCAGATTATAAGCCAATTCATGCACATCAGTTTGGCTTGGTTCGACACTTTTTGTCACTTCTTTTCAACAAGCCCGAGGCTACCTTTGGACCCGCTGGAGGTATTGTGCTTGGAGCAACAAGTGGATCGAATGTTCCTGGGAACTACGCTTTGGATGTTGCTCTTCGACAGCTTTCCGCCCGGACTGCCACTCCACTAATTTCGGCCGACTCACCCGAGTTTCCGCTGCCCGATCCTTACCATAGAGTGGATAAACGAGTTGTGGATATATTCAACACGGGCAATGATAGTTCGTTGCAGCTGCGTCTTGTCAGTGGCCTGAGTAAGGCAGAGGCCAAGGGTTACCTCGAATATTTCGCCCAGAGTGGCCTGTTGCGAGAGAAGATAACGGATGACCTGGTGACGGAGAAATGGAGTCTGAGTGCTAGCGGCCTTGTGGGATTCGTTGAACAAGCAGCGGTCAGAGTGAGAACGTGAGGCGCGTGGAAGGGAGTCAGCCAATGTAAAGAGGCATCCAGTGCATGTGGCTTGTAGATTATTATTTAGGTTCCAGTGTCGCAATTGTACCAAGGAATACACACATCATTTAACAGATACGTAGAGAGCTACATGCTGCTCGTGGAAGTATATTTAGGTGTCCATTCCAGCTAAAGAAGAATGGTCTCATAAAGGGCGGGGTTTATCATCTTCTCCATGATTTCGAGTCCTACGAAAGTATCAAGGAGTTGGATGCTGTTAACAGGGTAGGAGCAAGATCACGTGTGAATGGGAGAGTGCATCCGGGAAAGTTCCCATATTCACAGGATCAAGCGACGAGCTGAATTTCGCCATGCAAAAGGGAACGGAAACAAGATGCCGACCGACACCAAGGGGAGGTGAAGAGAGCAGTGGTGGCGAAAACGAGTTGAACGGCCGCATAATTACTACCATAGTAATTATGTACTGTACATACTTTTGAGTAGTAGATTGCGATCTCAAGTTGCGCGTCGATAAGTACACAAAGGGCGCCAAACTCCACCGCCAAGACCAGCTAAGAGGCTCGATACAAGGTTTTGATGCGGATGGCTGTACCTATTGGGGTGACCACAGCGTCCTCTTCGTTGACCTAGTCTCCTCTGAGGAGAAGATATTGGAGCCGTGTCCACCAGCAGGGGCCCATTTCCGCTCCCTGAACCAATTAATTGCCCAGGGGCCACGACATTATTGATACACATCGCTAGCAGCGCCTTGTCAAATTGGCCAAGACTTTCAGGCAATGCTACTCGGAGGACTGGATGTACTGTAATTACCATTGTACTATGGTACTTAGGTATGTACGATGTGTGTACCATAGTACTACAGTAAGTTATGGTACTGTACCATCCTTTGTACTCAGGGTGGTACTGTACTAGAACCTTGAGACCAGAAAGCAAGGATGCCGCGCAAACCACCGTCTCCTATACTCTTCATGGAAAGTCCATGGACCGAGCCACTACTCTCGCGTACAGAGTATGGCTACATTGGAATACATACTCTGATGGTGGAAACTCCTTATCAAGATCGATCGGCAAGACCAACGCCCTAAGCCATGACAGAACAAGAAGAAAACGAGGGCGGATTGTTCCCCTCGAACGGTCTTTTTTGACCCACGCTTTGAGACTGAATGCGTTTGATTGCGGCTGGTTCTTTTCTGCCGCGTCACCAATTATACTATGTATAAAATTGATACTCCATTCAACGTCCCCCGGAATTGTTGCCGATTGTTGCCCCTACACTTTCGTCCCTGTTTATAGTATTGATATGGATCTTACATATGGCGTCTCGGTCCCTGGTGCCTTGCTCTTTTCTTTAATCTAGCTTCCCGTCCACGTGCCTGCCACAGAGGTCCCGATGTGGCATGCCATCTGCTTACGGCTCCTAGCTCTGACAGCTCTGCTGTCGGGGCCATTGGGTGTTGAAGGTGCAGAGTCGGTACCGAGGGCCATCTCGACCACTGCGTATTATCAGTCGAAATGGTATGACTGGGCATTTTACGGCCCCTATCCACGGAGATGGTTCAAATCCTTCCAGCGGTTAGGGTCACCACGTTTAAATTTTTTGAAATGGGATGATAGGTGTGATAAAGGCTATACGTTCATCGAACCACGGGGTGTCATGGTGTCGAAACCCGGGCCCGCTATCATGGACTCTAATGGAGAATTGATATGGATTGAGGACAAGTACGGTCAAGCCATGGACTTCAAGATGCAAAGCTACAATGGCTCGAATTATCTCACCTTTTGGGCCGGGAAAGATAGTGGTACGTATGGTAGTGGGAAGTACTATATGGTTCGTGGCGTGTCAAGCTCAATTCACTTGTGCCTTGCTGACCAACAGACAGCTCGACTCGTCGTATGAAGTTTATAAGATTGTGGAACCTGCGGGCGGCGGTAACCTAACGGGCGACCTGCACGAGTTTCACATAACGAAGAACGACACTGCACTGATGACGATTTATGAGCCAGCCATAGTCGACCTCACGTCGATAGGTGGTCCCAAAAAGGGATGGATTTATGACAGTCTTTTCCAAGAAGTCAACCTTACCTCCGGGGAACTCATCTTCCAATGGCGTGCATCTGACCATTATTCGATGAATGAGACCTACAAGCACCTCAAAACAGCCGGGAGGGACAAGAAGGATGCTCTCGACTTTTTCCATATCAACAGCATCGACAAGGACGACCATGGAAATTATATCATTTCATCCCGGTACATGCAAACGATCACCTGCATTCGCCCAACGGGGGAGATCAAATGGATTTTGGGAGGCAAGCGAAACATGTTCAAAGATCTATCAGATGGAGCTGCCACCAACTTCACATGGCAGCATCATGTACGAGTGCACGAAAACAACACCTTGACGATTTTCGATAACGGAAAATTCGCCAAGGGATATTTCATAGCCGATAAGAGCCGAGCTCTGTTGGTCTCCCTCGATTTAGAGCAAATGACGGTGACCCTGCTTCAAGATTACATCGATCCTAAGCAGACACCCACTCCATCTCAGGGCTCTGTCCAATTGCTTGACAATGGAAATGTCTTAGTGGGCTGGGGCTATCATGCTGCGTACACCGAGTACACGCGTGATGGCGAGATTCTGTGTGACGTCCACATCGGTCCACAGATAATGTTCGATCTGGGCTGGCTGAAGTCATACCGTACATTTCGGAATCACGACTGGGTAGGAAAACCCAACACCAAACCCGATGTCTACTACCGACCACGCGATGGCAGACTATATGTCAGCTGGAACGGAGCGACCGAAGTCGACCGATGGGTTCTCGAAGGAGCACGAGGACCCCACGCCGAGTCCTACGCATTCTTCACACAGGAAACCATTTACAAGCAAGGCTTCGAGTCGAGCATTGAAGTGACCAGTGACATGATGCCTTGGATTCGAGTCACTGCTCTCGACCGAAAGGGCAACATCCTCGGTCACAGCGAGGTCGTAGGTAGGACCACCGGCAATGCTGGATGGACTACCGGCGAGATCTGGTCTTGTATATTTTTTGTTCTGTTGATAATACCCTCTCTTTGGTTACTGCGGAAATTGATACCCATGGTCATACCCCACGGCGTTCGGACACGGATTACGGTTTTCAGGAAACGACTTATACACCGACTTATACAGTTCCTCACCCAGAAAAACGGCTGCACAGATACGCCGATGACGGAGATGGAGGAAGAAATGAAGAACGAAGAGCTCGAGCCGTTGTATACTTCGAGTCCAGAATAAAACTCTCGGAAGCATTGTACATATTTTATAATATCAGCGAGATTAGAGAGAATATATTATCAAGAATCACGATATCGATAATGTCAAATAGTTACATCATCCAAATGTTGGACCGTCAGCTCAAGTTCATGTAATTAATTACTTCCCGACTCTTTCCAAAAACTTCCCTCGTATCCTCTTGCAAAAATCACATGTCGCCAAGGTTCAAAAGTACACATCAGTGCGTCTCGCATGACACCATTTCACGTCGTGTTGAGCGTCGCACGCCTTCACTAGATGTACCCTTGAATCTACCATACCCACACGAGGCGCAGCAGATTATACCAAGAGGACATTGTCTAAGACAAACACCCTGCTCGAGTAATCGACATGAACGCCATTTATGCTAGATACGTGATAAGTTATTTAATTATCCTTTCAATGATTACGACACGTACATCGACAGTGTGGCATTGGCGAAGAGGAGTTCCCTCGGTCGACCCAAGCGCTATCGTGTCATTGTTGCACAAAAGAGGAATGACAATAATTACAATTTACGATTGGACCGATCTCGTACTGTACAGCGGAAGGACCCTGCCGTTACCTTAGCCGCCCGAACCATCGATACAGGAGAGATGAACGGGCGGTCCAGACCCTGTTGCAAACCAAACCCAAAACCAAACCAGTCGAGAGAAAGGCGAGGGAATCTTCTTTCCATCCTTCTATACGCGGTATCGTCTGTGCTGGAGCATAAGACGGTTACAGATTAGGTCGAATGATTGGGGACTTTTGCAGATCAAGTGCCCCAGTAGGTCGGAAAGAGAAAGGGGAGATTTGGAACATGAAACCAGGGGGATTGTGATACAAGAAATAATGATCCAACTGGTATGAAAAAGCAGGTATGCGACAGATACATGGACACGGCTAAACACCAACGCGATAAGAAACAGTTGCTGGTGTGAGGGTACAAGCCAACAGGAGATGATGGCACAACTGACAAGGATTCGCGTAAGATGGACCACTCGTGTTGCAGGATATTCGGCAGCAAGCGAATCATGTCAAAGGAAATCCCCGAAAATGATCATACGGAACAGGGCGATATCTTAATAAGGAAATGAAAGTTGCACGTAAGCTTGCAGTCTTGTGTGTTTAGCATTAAATCAAGATCGTCAACTCCTTTTTTCCTGTTGTTTGGTGAACCCCCTGCCTGACCTTGACTTTGGCGTGAGGCGTCAAAACAAGGAGAAAGGAGGAAGCACCTGGTACTTGTCCTCGGACTCCGGTCATGACAAGCAAGGCGACCCATCTGGGCGGTACCTTCTTTCGGAGAGAGAAAGTGTCTTTCTGAAGTCGAGTCTCATATGACGACGATTGTGAAGTTAAAACCAGCGAGATAACATTTGTGTATCCGCTCTAGGTATCGTGGAATGCAATTATCGTGCAGATCGACTCGGGATGGGATGGATGGTATGGTAGAGGTGTGGTAGAGAGACAGCCTTTGGCAGAGAACATTGCCCGCGTGACCTTGCATGTTGATGTTGATGTTGTTACTTTGTACATGTACCTCATAATTAGTATGCATGTGTAGGATTTCTCGCAAGACACGGGAAAATCAAAGAGAACAGGTAAACAAGGAGCTTGCTGGAAGTGTAGTGTGCCAGCTAGGTAATTACAAGGCTTGACCTGAACTTTCCTGTATCTCTCAGAGGTGCTGTGCCTCTCTTGATGCTACAAAGTTATGCGTGTCCGTCCATTTCAGATCATATGCTCTGATCATGCTGCCCCCCCTTAACACACTCTGAGGACTGACTATGCTATCGCGTACTAACCAACCAACCCAGCAACAGTACTTTTCTGGTAAACATCACGACAACGTTTGAGATCTTCTTACTTGCCTTTTCGGCTTTCCAGAAGAAGAGTTCCAAACAACCAAGATAAAATCGCCCCCCCTCCTCAAAACAGTCAGAACGAAGCAAGAAGGGGACCGAGAGAGATTCGCTAGATCTATTTGGTGACTGCTGCCACCTACTCTGTATACGATAATTACTCCTTACAAAATCATCAGGGTAGCCGCCCATCTTTAGCCCACTGTCCTCACGATTTCGAAGATCAAACTCCAAATCTTTTTTTTTTTTTGCGCTCTGCGACAAGTCTGCCAGACGCGCTTACAACTATAACATAACAAATCCATAAATTTCCACAGCGCCTTTCCTCTTATAATTCTTTCTTCCAATCCCTTCACCGACTCTTCTCGTTGGATCCCTCAGAAACACAAAGTAACCCAATCGCATTCGCGGTGGGAGCCCGGGTTGGGCAGCAACCAAACCGATCCACGTCCAACTATGGTCTCCTTCTCTTGCGAGGTACGTTCTTCCCTGCGGCGCACCGCCCTATGATCGACCTATCCGATTTGACACTAACCACACTTCGTCTTGCCTGCAGAACTGTGGTGATGTGTTGACAAAGAAGAAACTCGACGCGCATAGAGGCCGTTGTCATGGTGCTTCATTCACCTGTCTCGATTGTATGGTCCATTTCCATGGCACCGATTACAGGTCGCATACTGTATGTTTTTCCCATCAAACCCTGTCAACCTAATGCAATGCACCTTGTAGTGCGCACACTGGGATCAACGATCATGGCGCACAACTGTCCGACCAATCTCGCTGATTCAAATTTTCACCTCAGTCATGTATGTCAGAAGCACAGAAATATCAAGGGGCTTTGTACAAAGAAAAGCCCGCGAAGAACAAAAATCAAACCCGAAGATCTATCGCCGATCAACCACATAATAACAATACAGACAACTCTGCCCTAGTCCCACGACGAGCATATGTCGAAGACGTCCCCGAAGAAGCAGATGCTCCTCCCAGTGCTCCGAGTCCTCCGCCAAATCCTCCGTGGGCAAAGCCAGGCCCAGTGAACGTATTCGACTTCCTTGTTGCCGAAAAATCTCCTAATGTTTCACAATTATCCTTCGCTTCGCCTAAAGAGCAAATGGCAATGAAGAGAGGAGCGCCTCCGTTATTTACGGCCAACTCGAAGAAAGAGTCGAAGGATAAGGCAGCAGAATCACAGGAACACGCAAAATCGACTCGTCAATATGTCGAAGAGGGGTTCTCTTACGGCACTGAACCGATTGGACCATCACCAAATCCCCCTAACGCTAGTTTGACCTCGTTAGAATTCAAGACTCCTGTTGCCAAATCACTGCAGCGCAGTATCAAGGATAAGGATCGTCCCTCACATTCTCGACAAGACAGTGGGAACATGAGCGACAGGAAGAGAAAACGAGGTCATGTCGATCCACTGGACCTTTCGGCTACCAATGGCAATAATCAAGAGAGTGTCCGGTTTGAATTGGAAGGTGACATGACGATGCCGGACGCTCCTCATACAACTAAGAGGACACCACAAACTCTCAACCACTCCGGCCTCACAGGAGGTCTTAACCGCCTATTGTCAGATTCCGCATTCCCACCATCGCCAGACTATTCAGACGAGAAAGAGAGAGTTCCAGGTCGTACTGATCCGACAAGTCCGCTCAAACGGTCCAAACATACTAAGGAGAACGACTCGAATGGCCTGGGAATCTCTATCAAAGGACGAGCAGGACGAATCATGTCCCTGATGGGCGTTGCTGGTACACCCGTAACTTCCTCCTCCGTCAATCCGGAAAGAGCTCTCGTTCGAACCCGACAACGAGCCAGTTCTTCCGAATCTGGTCAACGAAGCGGCGATAACGGCCACGATCGTGACCACGACCGAGATCATGACCGTGAACGCCGACCCCGAAAACACCATCGTGTGCATCACGTAAGCAGCCACGGAACATCTTCGGCTCGTACCCATCACCGATCCTCCCGTCGTCACGCATCCAACTCTACAACCAACGAACCCTCATCCTCCCGCAAACTCAAAGCAATAGAATACCGCTACCCCTCTGACTCCAACTCCGATTCAGATTCCGACTACGATCCCTCCAAAGGCGGCAAACCCACTTCATCATCCCAACAAGTGGTCCGCTACAATTCCGAAACCGCCGCCCTAACGTCCCAAACCCGATCCGAACATTTCCTCAGTTTCGTCAACAAAGGCCCCGAATCTGAAAAAGGATTGAGCGTAAACAAATGTTTAAAACGCTGGCATCGAGAAAACGTCAGTTCCACTTCGAAATCTTCTTCCAGCAGAATAAGTAAAGAGACCAAAATCGAAGAAGAAAAGGAATTATGGAGAGGATTGAGATTGAAGCGGAACGATAGAGGAGAAGTTGTTGTGTTCTTTTGATTGGCTTTCATATTCATACCTCAGATAAATGCTTCCTCAACGACAGATATTGGTGACGGTGGCTGTTGTATTGACCGGTGGTAATGACTTCGCTACAGTACCTGCGGTACCTACCTACCTACTTACCTACAGTACCTTGGTATCTCGCTACTCCGAATCATACAACACAATACACATCTACCAATCTATAGCAGAATATAGTACAGATACAGAACTACAGTATAGTATAGTATATTATAGTACGGTATCATCAATCAGAATCAGACAACTCCCTACATACAGTATCTACCAACTTAACCTGCCTACATATGTTACCTATGTACCTATGTACCTATGTAGGTAGGTATGTAGGTAGGTAGATAGATAGATAGTTAGTCAGTGACTCATCTCATTGGTTGACAATTACAGGTCAAGTGTAGAGAGGGGTTAGAATTGAATAAATAAATGCATGGTACTGTAGGTGGGGGAAACAAAATCTAGATTCTAGACTGTAGATTCGACATCTTTGGATACATCAGGTAATAGATACATAGATCCTACACTAAGATGATGCTTTTTTTTTCACAAATTTCATCGTCCTTACAGCAGATAGTTTGAGTTGCCGACTTTTCTTTTCACTTCCCATCACAATACACCCTTTACTGTAATTATTTCGGTTACGGTTTTTTGCCCTCTTCCTCTTCTGTCTGCTTCCTCGAACCCCTTTTCTTCAGTTTTTACTCTCGCAGGGATGTTTCGCCCTTTGATATCGCCCCTTCCCCGCTGCTAGGCTTGAAGTTTGGATGCAGTTCATCTCTTGTCTTACATCTTGCCTACTCGCTTATTCCCCTCTGAGCGCATTCTTGACGCTCTCTCCCAAACTGGACGCTGCTCCTACGATCTTTCCTCCAGCGTTGTGCAGTTTCCCCTTATCAGCTGCGGCCTTCAATCCGAATTGAGTTGGAATTCCCTCAATTCGATGGGTGGAGTTCAAATTCTTGACCAAGGTGATTTGATAACATGCTGCAGATCCTTGTCTAGAGATAATAGTCGAATAAGCCAAGAAGTATTCCCAGATTCGGAACCAGCGTTTGCCATATTTAGCTTCGACTTTGTCGCGGTTTCCCATCCAATTGCGGTACCAACGCCAGAGTGTGGCAGAGTAGTGGACGCCAACGGTATCAATACCTTTCACTTCCCAGCCCACACCTTCGAGTTTGTCTATGAACCATCCCAAAGGAGTGGAGGCATCGGCACCGGGGAAGATGTATTTGTTCATGAAAAGACCCCAGATCAGGTCTTCATATTGCCAGGATTTACGGAGACCGGCGTATTGAAGGAAGAAGACACCGTCATCGTCAAGCATGTCGTATACTTGTTTGAGGAAGGTGCTTAGGTTCTTGACACCGACGTGTTCAACCATTTCAAGACAAGTGATCTTTTTATAACCGCCGACAGGAACCGGGGTGTCGCGGTAATCCATACAGAGGATTTGGCTTTGTGAAGAGGGGATACCGTCATTAGCGAAGCCACGATTACCCCAGGCAGTTTGGTTGCGACCTAGAGTGACTCCTGTAGCTTGGGCGCCATAATGTACGGAAGCGTAACGGCAGAGTGTGCCCCAGCCGCAGCCAATGTCAAGAAGTGTTTCCCCCTTTTGGAGACCAATTTTCTCGCAGACCACAGCCATTTTGTTATCTTGAAGTTGTTCGAGGCTTTCTTCGCGGTTGATGTCAGAGATGATACCGGATGTATAAATCATGCGTGGGCCGAGGAACCAAGCGTAGAAATCATCGCCACGGTCATAGTGATCTCGGACTTGCTCTTCGTCTATAGGCTTGTTAGTAAGGTTAAGTAAGCTTCGGAATATTGTATTGTCTTTCCATACCCTGTGATCTTGAGTGGAGTATGACTTCTGGCATCATTCCTGTCAAGAAGAATTTGAAGAGGCTCAGTGTGAAGCGGAAATTGGCCCAATCGTGTCGGTATTCCATTATTTCCAATGCGTCTCCCTTGAAGTCGACCTTCCCATCAAAGTACATCTCGTGGAATGTCTCCATTGGAATCTTGTTCTTGCCATGATATTTCGCTCGATCAAGTTCTGAGTGGAAGGAAAGGTAGTCCTCGATTGGGCGACCGGGGTATCTGGCCTTCTCGTTCTTTCGCGGTGAAATTGAAGAAGCGATAGTCCAAAAGGCCATAAGGATGGGTAACGAGGTAAATAGGGCAAAGAAGAGAGTGGTGAATAGACCGCCTCTCACTTGCCGTGCAATGTACCATGGTACGAGGACGATGAGGCCAATCAGGATCCAATTGTTGAAAGTGTCGCTTCCAGAGGCGTCTGCAGGTAGAGGCGCATTTTTGATAGCAGGATACTACAAGTAAGATGATTAGCTATTCGCGCAAGTAGAGATTCGTATCAATTGGTTCACTTACTGTCGTGGTGCGGACACCATAGTTCTCTGCTGGAGGGGTCGGTGTAGGCGCAGCAGGAGTTTCAATGAACTCAAAATCATCCGACGCCTCAGATTGCGTTTTTGCCATATTGCCTAGAAACAATTCAGACTCCAACACAGAGTCGATGGCCGAGAAATAGATCAAAAAGGAGAAGAAGATCCAGTTGAGAAATTCAAATGTTTGTGATCTGTACGGTACCTGCATAGCATCTAACGCTAAATAGCTCCAGCTTCCCCTGGACTTGGCAATCCACCGCGCGGCACTATGCAAGATAAGGAGTGATAATTGAATCATGTATTGGTATCCAATTGATGGGTGAATAATGTACAAATATCACTTTGATGTTTTCTGTTCAGGAGCCTCGAGAATAGACCATGAAGGAAATCAAATGATATGAGCCTATATGGACCCTGCGACTCTCATGGATGTATCTGCTTCTATAGAATCTTCTTTTGACTATCGGCATCCCACCCAGAAACCAGGTCATCTTGACCCCTATAGAATCTTGTATATGCAACGCGCATTATTATGGTAGCTGATGGCGAACAGAGAGATGCTCTCACCTCTCAACCTCCGTTATAAAGTAGTACGCTGGATTGAGGCGAACATCCCACTCAATTGAAACCCGGAGTATAAAGCGGTAAATATTTGCATTGGGGAATCTGTATGTAAGCTGCGCAATCGTCGTCTGAGATATGCTAGTATTATGTACTTGTATCGTGCAGAATGCGACGACCTCTATCATAGATCCAAACCGCTCTCAAATGACCTTTGAGCACCGACATGGCCATCTCCTGGACGATCATGGTTTCTCCAGTCCCTTATCCCCCACACCTTTTTTGACCCTGTCCCATACATCTGATGGGCTGCCGACCGCCTCAACCTTGACGACTTTTCCTTTAGAGGCGAAGTGGTCCACAACAGGCATGCTAGTCTCGACAAATGTCCTGAATCGCTTCTTGATACTTTCGAGGTTGTCGTCCGATCTGCCGCTAGTTAGGCCCCGGTTTAATAGTCGCTTCTCCATAACATCCTCAGGGCAATCCAGGAAGATGGTGAATTTGGAGGGGCAAACTGTTTGCTCGAAAAACACAGCCTGATCCATTTTCCGAGGGAAGCCGTCAATCAGAAACCTCGTGGAACCGCCAGAGCTATTTTTATCGGAAGCCAGTGATAGTTGGCTCCTCATAGCATTCTCAAGCAGCTTGACCGTGACCTCCATTGGTACTATCTTGCCATCTTTGATGTAGTCTTTGATCAACTGGCCGTATTGACTGCCCTCCCGATCCTGCTCTTCCCGCAATAGGTCCCCGGCGCTAAGATGGAAAAAGCCGTATTCACGAACGAGGTTTTCAGATTGTGTCCCTTTTCCTGAGCCAGGGCCACCCAAGAAGAAAACAACAGTGGTTGTAGCGGGGTCGAACGCAGGACTGACATTTGCGGAGGCAGTGGGAGGTGTGGGTTGGACGGTGGGATCAGGCAAAGTGCCAGTGGCAGCCATGTTGAATGTTTCCTTTGATTTATTCGGCAGGTGTTCGCGACTTAACCATCAACATATAGCTTCCAGAGCCAAGGAGAGCTACAAAGACGAAAGGGAAGACTTTGAACGGGTTCTTCGACTCTGATGGGGCTTTGCGAGGTGAAGAAGGCGAGGCAAAAGTACGGGCGCAGGGAGAGTTGTGAATAAGAGACCGTTTGGATTGCAGGGTCGGTCTGAGAAGGCAAGTGGGTAGTTTGACTGGCATCACTCAAGATATGAAGTTGACAGAAGATAGTGTGGATGAAGCAGCTTATCACAAAGCGACTTGACGATCGCAGTCTAAGTTTCGACACTAGCAGCTGGCAGCTTGACGTAGCAAGTTTCAGGGTCTCTTCATTCTTTGCACATCTGGTGTGCCGTACAAGAATATCTCCGTTTTATCAGCACACAAGATGTGTGAGCTTCTGTCGTTATCCATCTGGATCTTTTGATGTACACACGTATTGCGGCTTGCTTACAATACAAGCTTGCTATCCTTTGATTTGCGAGGGAAATTGATAATGGTAGACTGATGTTTGTGGTCATGATCATGTCCGTTATCGGGGGTTGCATTCAAGATTTTGTTTGTCAATTACCAGCGGCCTCGTTCATCATGATTTTGGCTTCACTACATCAAGCTTGGCAAGAATACCACATTCTATTGATGTGGCCAGTCTCATTCAATTAAACTCCTGTCCTTTATTTTCTGATATTGAGGGAACATTCACTTAATATTGATTGCATCCGATTTGTGGAGATGGTTTCACTGCTGCATCTCCCTGCCTCTCCCTCTCTGCCGCATTGTTGAACAATGTTTATTATCTATTCAGATATCCTAGAATCAACTGTCTTCTTCTAGTCTCAGTTTCCATTTCTCGCTCTCGATTTTCAACTGATCATAAACAACTGTGTGCATTCGTTTTCTTGTATTTGCTTCCATCTACGGGTTATGGTCCTCCAGATCATTTCAATTCATCTACATCGAAGTGAAGCTAGGTCGTGGTCCTCCACTGGTCGTACCTGATAGATATATACGGAGTCTGCTCTGAGCAGCATCATCCTGAAATCAGAGCTGGCCTCTTTCAGTCATTGCTAGGGGAACAATACACTATCATTCCTTCCTCTTACATCAAAAGCAATACCCGGGTTACTTATCACCATCACTTCTTTCAGCCTAGCAACAACTTCTCTAGGACCATCTGCTCATCCCATCGGCCAGAAACAACTTCGGCCATATCAGTCACGATGCCGATCTCAAAAGAGACTCCATCACGAGGTTCAAGTTCGTCGAATAGATCCAACTCAGAAGGGTCCGGGTTCTTTTCCCTTCCTGGAGAGATACGCAATAAAATCTATGACCTAGTATTTCAACAAAGGGTCGTTCTTGTCTCCCGAGAGAAGGGAAATGCCCAGCGTCGTCGTCTGCGTGCCATTTATGTCGCCAAACCTTATCTCTCATATGAAGAGCGCAGCTCTGATGAAGAAACAATCGATCTCGCTCTACTATTCACCTCAAAGTCAATCTACGATGAGGCGGTTTCAATCGTCTACTCGAAACTCGGATTTGCCTTCAATAGTGCTAATGCTTTGGATCGATTTATAAAGCAAGCTCCTTCTAACGGTATCGCCGCAATTCAACACCTCGGCATTTGTCAGCCGGCATATGGTGAACCAGAATTGGTCAAAGATATCATTTGGAAACAAAAGTTTGACATTGAATGGACGCAGTTGTACCGGTCTATTCTTGAGAAAATGACGGGCTTGCGCTACTTTGTTTGTCGCATCCAGGTTCGAACCTGGCCAATAAAACTTGACTTGAACGAACTCTGGGCAGTTATGGTCCGACAACTTGGCTACCATAGATTTGTCGATGTATCTCTTGAAGTCTACCATCCACTACACGACTTGGTCCGTTTACGAAAGGCGGCTACAGCACTGAGCAAGTACCTCCGGATGGGCGCAGCTGATAGAGCGAAACAGTCACAGGACGATTCTAGTTGGATCGACTGTGGGTTGTTTCATACGCTGGATTATTTACTTGGTCATAACGTACGGGCAAATCAGCCATTCCCTCGAAGAGAGGTGGTCAAGGTTTTGCGGTGGTCACAGAGCAAAGTGCCTGCATCCTCCAAGAATAGCTTCGGCCATCCATGGTATACCTCCAGGAGAAGTTCCCCGCCGAAAACCAAGATCCTTCGCATTTGTATGCCCCCAAACCGACAGACACTCCAGAGCTAGGGCTCAGCCGGAATTCCGGGGACTTCTATTTTCTCGGAGGCGGGCAGCGAACTGTCCTAGATGCTATTTTTGTATGTAGCACCTCTGTACAGAGCTAGGATGATTGACGGTGGTCTACCTATTTGTAATTGATCCTGCAGAGTACCACTGTCTTGTAGGCTACCTTCCGTCTGTTCAGCAGTTTATAGATACGAGTGCATATTATAATAAAGTCGAGACCAGCGTCCGCGGCACCTAACTACATTATGGTATCGTTCGATTGCCTGATACCGTGTCGGGCTTCTCGGCAGCTCTTTCGTCGTAAAAGGTGTATAGCGGTCGCTGATGTAAGATCTTTACAATTCGACCGAATACCTAGGTAGTCGACATTGGTCGAAAGGCCGACCTTAACTCGCCGTCTTATTAATCGTAAATTCATCGGTTTGTCGGTAGTGAAATTCTCAGTGGTACATAATGTACTACAATTAGCTTTTTAGCTTGATCATGCATATGATTGATTCTGGGGTCCAAGACCGAAAATAACTGAAGGCTGATGGGATCTGCTAAGGTGTGCAGCACCATACCTACAGTACATACATAGGTATGTGCCAAGTAGATATGTATAATCGTGCATTGGCGAGCAACAGGAAGTGTGTGAGATGCACGGGCTTCCCTGGAGGTACTGTAGGACGCCGTACAGTCGAGACTACATACTGAACCTAGTACGGGAACAATGATGCTGTATAATACAGAACAGAATCATCTTCCCATCGCACATCAACTACAGAGTACTGGTGATACTTTTACATACTAATTACCATACCATACTACAAGACATTGAGTCAGGCAATGAAGAGGTGACAGGAAAACTGATGATACAGAGTACAGTAATTATTACATGGACACAGAGAGAGAGAGAGAGAAGGACAGAGTTTAGCGCCCAACTTGCACCGCTTTCCCCTCGTTTCGCGCCGGAGTCTCCACTTCTGGCAGTAGTTGTGGTACGGGGGTCCTGGTCATAGCCAATCACTAAACTCATCACCTTTTCGTTTCATGCATGCCGTTCTTACCCACCTTGTGCTCATCCTAGTTGACTCTGCTCTGACTGGTAAGAATTGACTCGGGCTATCAGCCATTGCATCGTGCTTATCCTTCATCAAGGAAGGTGTGATGTGTTTCTATTCCAGGGAAACATTTGCTCCTCTACCCAATCACACCTCGATGCCGCCACCTTCTCGACAGCCAAGACCCTGCCATGGGAGCTTCCGGTCTGATAGACCGCTCTCGAGATCGTGGACGCACCTCAGAAAGACTCCATTATCTCTATATCTCCCCGCTCAATGGTTTCACTGTAAGCGCTCAGAAGGGAGCCCGTAGTTGCATGCGAAACGCTTAACTGCTATCGTGAAATTCTGTTCTACACCTTCTTGCCATCTTTTCCATCACCTTTCTTTGCTCTCCTCTATCTCTAAAAACCACTGTTCGGTTCTTTTGCTCTTCTATACGCGCAGGATCGCATCGAAGCTTTGGGAAAGGTATTGTCACTGTTCTTGGAGAGATGGACTGGCCAGAGCCATGTTCCGCTGGAAGGAGAATAGCTAACGAATGGCCGTTCGTAGGAAGAATTTGAACGAGCGCTTAACGTGACACCCGCTGTCTCGACCCTCGCGAAGCCGTCAATTCAATTCATTCAATACTCATTTCCCTTGCCGCTCCGTCTCAATCCAGGTATGTGACTGCAAGACGGACCTCATATGTACCACTTCCTCCCAAGAAGGCATCCTCACTAAGTCCACTTCTTGCCTTCCATAGGTCATCTCCACAGCCGCCTGTGTGAGCGCTTGGTTGGACCTGATAGACCCTTTTATCCTTCTCTACGCCCATCTACACTCTTCAACCCTCCGCAACTCCAACGTCGACAACTATACCAATATCACTAAACGAGAGCTGGTTCTCTCTTGCACAGCACCTTCCGAAATACAAACGAAGAGTATTTTCGGTTGTGCTGGACATCAGGCGTGATACCTGACAAAGGTCGGTGGTTGCTCACGTCAGCAAGATCGAAAACAGCACAATTACACCAAGACCTTTTGATTTTCACATCCGCCATGTCAAATTCGACAAAGAACTATCGTACGAACTTCGAGCCCGTCTCACCCATTGACATTGTCGACAACGCCCAGAGACGATCACGGACGGTCGAGTTCGACGATACTGACGACGAAAAGAAATATCCATCGGTGACAACACGCTCGAGAAATAGCTCGAGTAGTTCTGGAGCATCTCTCAAGACCCCCCGTACAGCTAGATTTGCAGAAGCAACATCCATTCATTCTCCAGTCGACTCGAGGTCACCCTTTGCCGATCCCAAAATGTCTGACTCGGAAAGTGCTCCAAAGCCGTCTGATGTTGGCTTCGGCTACATTGCAGACAATTCCGGTATGCCTGTGCACCAGGAAGCGACTTTTCACTCAAATCTCAATGGACCAGCATCGCCACCGCTGAAATCGGCTTTGAAGACTCCAGGAACCGCAGGCCGAATGTTGAACCCGCTCAGCCCAACCTTCCGAGAGGAGCAGATTCTAGAGAAGGAAGAAGAAAAGACAGAGGCTCAGAATGCAAAGGATCTGGTATGTCATTTCACCTGTGGCATGTGCTTGCGAGCTAACCGAATCATAGACGGTAAAATTCCGAGTGCGTGTAGCGAAGATGGTCTTGCGTGGTGTCAACTTTTCCTGCTCCTTGATTGTCCTGGCCATGTTATCAACAACTTTAACGATCTTCAATGCAACCAAGTCGTTGCCGACTAGAAGTTCTCTTCCAGCTTGGGCCAGTGGAACAAATCCATGGGCTCAAATCCTCGTCTTGGTTGTTGCGTGTATCTCACTGGCCTTTGCCATCCTCATCTTCTATGGCTACTGGAGGGGTGGCCATAAGCGAGCCGAAAAGGTAGCAGTGTATTACACTGTTTTTGCTGTATTCTTCTTCGCATTTAGTATCATCATGTGGGCCGTCTGCGCCTTGGTCCTTCACAATGCTAAGGCAGGCGGGAAAGGACAGGATCTATGGGGTTGGTCATGCAAAGACAACAAGAGACGTCAGCTCTTCCAAGACCAAGTTCAATATGCACTGGTCTGCAGGTTGCAAAATTGGAGCTTGGTATGCTGTGTAATCGAAATTGTTATCGAAGTCATTACTATCGCCATCTACGCTGTTGTCTTCTACCGTTTCTGGTCCAAACGCAAGCTCAGGAAATCAATGGATGTCCGCGACAAGGCTCGAACAGACCTGTACCTCGCTCAACTTCGCTCTCAATCTGCACCAAATACTCCCGGCTTTGCCATGACACCTCGTTCACCATACTTCCCTCGCAACGGTGATGCCCTTTCTGCTGCAGAAGCTGGTCAATCATACGGTGCTCATACGCAGTATGTTGACGCAACATCACCAGCATCCAGTTCTGGAAGTAAACCATTCCAGCTTCAACCACCGCCAATTCGAATCCACAACGCTACACCGAAGCCAGCTCAAGAAGGATTCGATTCAGCTCCTTTGCAATCTCAGAAAGAGGAACGTGTGAATGATCATGTAGACGCAGCGCCAGGTGAACAAACATACGAATCAGTTCCAATTCCAGGAGCCTACGCCAGTCCTCTTACTAGCCCTAGCTTCGCACCTCAGCAGCAGGGCAGCTTCGAAGGACATATGTATGGTCATTCTCCGGGACAAGCGATGTGATGAATGATGATGAAGAATCAAGCATCAATATGATATCAACTCTGAACTTTGCAGAGTATCATATATCTGAAGATCAGAGGCGTTAATTTATCTTACCGATAGTGTTGATTGATGGGGAAATACCCTTTATTCTATGTACAGCAAACAGGAAGGAAGAAATCAGAAAGCGACACATTTTGGATATACATCTCTCTCTCTCTCTCTCTCATCCGTCATCTCTCTAAAACATCATCTTTCCCTCTCTATCTCTCTCTTGATTTTGAGGACCATGTTCTCTTTAACTTTTGCCTTTTGCTTTGTATGTTGGCTAGCTAGTTTATCTACCTATCCTATTTTATCTATTGATCAACATCAATATAATCAATCTATTAAATCAATAAATCTCTCAATCCATTGCTTGTGACTTGGGTATCGTATTCAATAATACAACGTTACTAACATATATCTATATTATCCAATCCATTTACATTGTTCCCAGTAATACATGTACATAACACCTACCTACCTACCTATCCCCTTTCATTTTCCGGGGGTTTTTTTTTTCTTCTTCTTCTTTCCATTTGCAAACATGTCCTTTAGAAAATCAACTCAGATGTCCGGACTGCAGGATACTCGAAGGGTAAAAGATGAATGAATGAAATATTTGGTTTGTTTTTTGGTTTTTGGTTTTGGGTTTTGTTTGTTTATTTGGATACTGTGATCAGATATATAATTGATAATTATAATTATAGTATATGTAGGTACTTATATCTATATCTACTGTACGTAGCTACCTAGTGGGTGAGTGGGTGAGTGGGTAGAGGGTAGAGGGTAGAGGGTAGAGGGTAGGGTTGTATAAGCACGTATCAAACGAAGATTTTCTATTATTATTATTATTTCTTCTTTGTTTCTTTCTTGTCGGATGCATGGATATACTGTATAAATGGGATTAGGGGAAGGGGGCGAAAAGAAGTGAAGATAAAATGACATAATAATAATAACAACAACAACAATAAGAAGAAGAAGAAGAAGAAGAAACAAGTTTCTATCTTATGCTATCATAACTACAATTACAAACCAAAAACAACCCTAGAACTCAATCTCAAACTCTGTATCATGACCAAAACCCCCAGAATACTCATCATCATTTCATCCATCTGTGTGTCATTGATCGATGATTTCAGGAGGATCTCGATGCGACCGACGTCTTTGATAGAGAATATCGCGTTGTGGTATTTGGCTATTAGTTTTTTGGGGGGGGCTTTGTCTCTTGTTTTGTTATTGATGGTGTTGGTGTTAAGGGGTGTTGATGGTGGTGGTGATGATGAAGATGACGAGTTCAAGATTGGAGTCGTGGTGGAGAGGAAGCCATTTGTTTGGGTTGAGGGAGAAGAGTCTTCGAGGTGGGCTTCGTTGTTACTGGAACTGGTAGGTCCATTGGAGGTGGGAGGGCCTAGTTGATAGAAACTGTAGGCTCCGGTGATGATGTTGTCAAGCTTCCAACAATATATCATTCCATCTGCGCCAATGTATTTGTACGTGCACACGAAAGGATTGTCTTTATAAAGGAGAATGTTCTTTTCACGCACGCGGAGCTTGACTTTTGTTGATATGAGTGAGAAGGTGGCCGTGGATCTGGCAGGAAGCTTGGCTGAAAGATCATCAGAGCCGCTATTCGTGGCATGATCGTCGTCATCCGCTGACACTCGGTACAACGATATCTGAGGTTTGGAGGTTGTCAATTTTGCCTGGTAGACTGATTTACGAGACTCGGGGTCGGTGATATCAAGAGCCGAGTGACCTTTGTAGTGTACCACGAGTTTTTTAGGTGAGTCGACCATGATGGTAGATTGGACTATGATCGCGGAAATTATACTTTGAGCTCGGGGGAAATCAATAAGACCTTTGTTGAATGTCGAAAATCAAACGATGGAATGTGAGGTATTCGTGGGCTTGATATACCTTTACTTTCGCCCTCCTGTAATCCTGATTTCCTATTCTGGTATAAGTTGATCGGCTTGCTGGTTAAGTTCTGATTGGTCGCCCAACGAATGGGCCAATGATAGAAGCCCTTGGCCCTGAGTTCCGGCCCCCAGTCAGTCAGCATCGAGGGGGGGCTTTGCTCTTGGCATTAGTGACTTGATTCATGCCAATATTTTTTGCTCTTTTGATGATGACATAATTCTCGAGATTCGTCGTATCTGAAGCGATGCTGGTAGCTGACAGGTCACGTGTGGCATCTGGAGAATTCGATCAGCGTATTGTTAATGAAAGGACTTGCATCCCATTCAAGATGGCTACAGGATATCGTGCGATACGGCGGTTTAGGCAGGCTTTCCTTTGCCGAGGGCAACTCCTTGTCAAGGAGAAGAACATCTTTGCACAGGATATGATGTGGTTGACTCATGTAAAGCATCAACGGACACGGCAAGTTCTCGTTAAGCGACAAAGGGTTGTCCAAGATTCAATGGAAACAGATGTTCGACGATTTCCAAATCTCCATCTCGTTCAGACGGGAATCTTGCACAAACCAGCCGGCCAAGTGTCCGATTGTCTGTCCCTGCAAATGTGACATCCGCGAATCGCGCGTTCTCTGGGATATCTTTTGCACATATATTTGAATTTGTCGGCGTTGCCTGGGCTTCCTCGAGATCTGCTACTTGCTTCGCATACCTTGCTATCAATTTTCCAACCCAAAGCCCCTCTTGTCGAATGTGTTGGCTGAGGAGCGAGATTGCTCTTCTTCGGATGCGAGAGTCGCGACATTTCAGAGCGACCATTGTGAGCGAGGGGAAAATCCCAGATTCGACTGTAAAGATCGGGAGCAGGTTAGCTGCCTGTTTATGTGACGATGCGATCCCAACATATTCTTCAACAAGTTGGATGACACGGGCGAACTGTGGAATGAACCTGTCGCAGTCCATTTCGTGGGTACTGTTCCAGGTTAACATGAAGAATAAACCCACAAAATATTGGCTTTCCAATAGGTTTCTCGCTCTCAGGTCTTCGCTCGCTAAACCGACTTTCTCGCGTCTTTTGAAGTTTTCAAAGGCAGCCAGCCAACGATCGAGGCTGGATCGAATGGCAGATTGCAGGCGAAGAATCCTATTCTGCCCATCGACTGCGAATTTTCTGAGCAATGCATGCTCCCAGCAGTCCCGCATTGCCCAATCCGAAATATTCTCTGGCACATTTTGGCTTGCAGCTCTCCTTAGATCTCCCCGGAAGGCAGAAACAGACCCCATTATTGGGTCTAGATATCGTCGGGCTTCCTCCACGGTCCTAAATATGTCAGGAAAACTTGTCGGGAAATCCCACGAATGTAGCACCATAGCGGGTGATTGTGCGCCATAATAAGTTGCGTCACACGCAAGCCGACTAAATATATCTTCTAGTTGCTTAATCAAAAAATTGCCTTTGTATCTAGGTACCAAAGACTTCGGGTCGTTCTTCTGTGATTCCGGCAAGTCGAGCAGGATTCGGCATCCAGTCTGGATATGTGTGAGAGCATTGATATTCTGGCAAAGAAGCATCTCCACGCAGACGAATAATAGACAGCATACAAGGGCAACCTGGATCGATTCACTGCTGTTGGCGTTATTGATACGATCCCTGACTAAATGAATGGCTTTGCTGTAATACTGAAGACCAAGTATACCTTCCTGGTTTGATCCCGTCTTTTCAATGCCTCTTTGCAGGCTGAGATGCATGAAACCAAGCGTAGATAGCGACGTCTTAATACATGGCTCATCATGACTGATCTGCAAGACCGTGTATTCCCATAGCTCCGATTTGAAGAATCCCGCGATCTCGGAGGTAGTCCTCGAACGAAAGAATGCGAAGCCTAGACTTTCTTCGCTGGAAAGATGTGGTATACTCGCCAGTCGATGGTGACTTAGACTACATGTCCGGTCCGGCTTCGCTAACAGCGGCATAGTCCAACGAATGTTCCCCTTCGGAGGTAGAAATTCATAACCATCACATTTTCGCCCTGTGGACGTGCATCTCCTGCACCATGGATGTTCCTCATCACACTTTATCCTTCGAATCCTACGAGAGTCAGCCCCAAACTTCCATTGAGGATCCTGTGAAAGAACCATAGCAACAATGAACGCATACTTGCATGTTCGACAACCTGTTTTGGTCTTAGGTTTGTACTGTCGTTTAGAAGTTGCGGGTTTTGAGGACATGTCTTAATGTTGACGGATCCGCAATATCTCAAAGCTAATTGAGCATAGGACCGAGATTATCGACCCAGAGATGATGGCCGTCACAACCTACTGGTAGCGTGTGGACCTTTCCGCTGCAGGTGGAGAGCGAGAAGTGAATATAGCTATCCCCAGATGATGAAAAATATGAAGCTGATAGTCATATATAAACGCGCAGGAATATTGGTCATACAAACTCTTGGCTTCTAAAGATCTTCGTATCATAGCCCTACTCAGAGTACCTCATGCCGTCAGCACGGAGAGTGCCATGGCCTTGCGAGCCTATTTCATTCCGGAACAACATCAATGAATGAAGCAATGCTGAACTAATACCAAAAATCCTGATAATTCATTTACCTTGTATACAACTTAAACGAGAGTTCAAGGGTGTTCACAACTAACATTGAAAGCGACTCGGACGGAATTGATCTGGGGGATGTGACAGGTGTTTATCCGCGGTGTTTATCTGCGGTCGTTAACTCCGATATTGCGAGACAGCTCCACAAGCGGCAGAGGGGCAACGTCATGATCTGTCGGATTTTAGAATAGATAAATGATCCAATCGCTCTATCACCATTGCATCTATTGTATCTGAAAAGCTATAGATCGACTAATTAATCAGACTCTCTATCTCCGTTTTCCTGGAGTTAAAATCCCATCCATCGACGGCTCTGAAAAATCAAAGGCATCGAAGACCAGAGCCACCCACCTATAAAGCCATTCCCCCCCCTTCTCTCTCTTTGAACTTTTGAATCTACCAATTCTAAGACTCATATCCTTTCCTCAGTCTCGATCTAATCAACGCAAGCAAACAAATATCACCATGGCCGCCATAGACGTCAGTAAACTTGGCCCTAGCTCCTATGGCATGATGCGCCTGACATGGAACCCGACGCCTCCCACCCAAGAACAAGCCTTTGAGACTCTCAATGCCGCCATCAAAAACGGCTACCGCCTCTGGAACGGTGGTGAGATTTATGGCACACCCGAGCGCAATTCCCTCCACCTCCTCCGCGAATACTTCACCAAGTACCCCGAAAACGCCTCCAAAGTCACCATCAACATCAAAGGCGGGTGTAAAAAGGGCGACTTGATGCCCGATGGAAGTCGAGCCAACGTGCGTCGCAGCGTCGAAGACTCCCTTGCCGCTCTCGGCGGCACTCACAAAATTGACATCTTCGAATGCGCCCGCGTCGACCCAAACACCCCTATTGAAGAAACCATCACCGCCCTCTCCGAGCTGGTCTCCGAAGGCAAAATCGGCGCCATCGCTCTCTCCGAAGTCCGCGCCTCAACCATCCGTCGCGCTCACAAAATCCACCCCATCGCCACCGTTGAAGCCGAACTCTCCCTCTGGGCCACCGACATCATCCACAACGGCGTAGCCAGCACCTGTGCCGAGCTCGGTATCCCCATCACCGCCTACTCGCCCATCTGCCGCGGCGCACTCGCGGCAAAGTTATCCCCTACATCTTTCTCCGAGCACGATTTCCGACGTTCTCTCCCAAAATTCCAACCCGATACAATCGAAGCAAACAACAAGCTCACGGATGAAGTCATGAAACTCGCATCGAAGAAAAATTGTACACCGGCGCAAATCGCCATCTCGTGGGTCAGAACACTTAGTGGAAGAAATGGATTACCCGTCATCATCCCCATTCCGGGAGCGAGTAGTCCGGAACGAGTCGAAGAGAATGCTAAACAGGTCGAATTGACTGAGGAGGATATGAAGGAGATAGAAGAGGTGTTGGAGAGGATTAAGATCGTGGGAGAGAGGTATGGAGGACATTCGGCAGCTATTATTGAGGGGTAGAGATGTATTATATGGTTTTTACTTTTAGGGGACATGTCGTTAGGTTAGGAAGGGGCTAGGTTTTAGCTATGGTACGGTACACAGAGTAGAGGGAGTTGAAATAGGAGATAAAGGAAAGAATGACATCAGTAAAAAACCTGGATCCCATGTTAAGTATATCGTTTGTTGTAATCTAACAGATTTATGGTGATGTTAATGACATAACCCTTTTCTTTTTCAACCTAAGATATTGACCGTCAATTTTCTGAACTTGAACACTCCTTCAACCAGTTCGCAATCCATCGATCACATGAAACATACCTACCTACCTACCTACCACCCTTCCAATACACTTCCAAAGCCTCTGCCAGAGAAATCCGTCGTACTATAACAAGAGCTCATATAATTAGCAAAACCACTCCTTTTTTCCCTCGAACAAATCATTCGCGGGAGAAGAAGAAGAAGAAGGAAAACAATATCATTGCAATAATGACAAAAGCATATCAGACCAAAGTAGAAGTGTAATGTGATGATTTTGTTTCCACATCCACCCCCCCAAAAGGGCGGGGCGGGAATCGGAATTGCAGAATTGTTCTTTTTGGTTCATCATATAGAAGAGAGAATGGGGGATTGATTCAAGGATAGGGGGCGAGGCGAGATGGGAGGGAAGAAGGAATCGAGAGGCAGGGAAGTAAGATGAACATGAAAAGGGGAGGCGGGGAGGATTGGAGAAGGAATCGAGAGGCAGGGAAGTAAGATGAACATGAAAAGGGGAGGCGGGGAGGATTGGAGAAGGAAAATTGGGAGTTGGTGACTTACGGACCGGGGAGAAAGAGATGTGTCTGTCGGACGGAGGTCGGATGCTGTGTTGACCTGGATATATGGGCAGAGACTACCTAAGCCTCAGCGTGAGATCAAAGGTCAATATGTGTTAGTTAGGTGTCGATCAGGTGTGAGTATAGCAGTCTCCCATAAAAATGCATCCCAGAAGACTTCTTAGATATGCATAATCGGTCTCTTTCATTTTGTCCTTGTCCTGTCCTTGTTTATTCCTCAAGAGACATGGTAAGAGATTCATTTCTGTGACTTTTGGCATATAGATCATGAAAATTTATATACTGAGGTCCATCATGCCAGACGTAGGATTCTGGGCTCTGGTTGTGAAGCTGGTAGCCATGGTCACGAAGTCCAATATATGAAGTTGTTCAAAGTGAAAAATAAATCTTCCAAAGCACTGGAGTCGAAGAATTTACTGTTTCTGCCGGCTGACACCGCCCTTTGTGTTCTGGGATGGATTCAAAAGGTACGACCAATATTTACCATTCTGTCAACAACCTCGAGTATTGCGAACCACTGTATGGGGAGGCTCATGGTCATTGTGACTTGAGCCTATAAATACCAGACGTAGACAAGGGTGACGGGTTTTGCGAGGTTGAATCATTGCCTCATAAGAGGCATCTTTCTATTATCTCGTAGGTACTATCTACCTTTGTATCCGTTGAAGGACACATCTTACAATGCGTAAGAGCAAGGGCTGCCTTGCTGTTCCATTTGATTCTCATCACATCATTTCCCAAAAACCTTCCGTGAAGATCTATGCGTTGAGCATAACCTCGAAAGAGACATCTTTGCCTCGATAACTTTTCCTGAACGCCTGAGAATGTCCCCTCATTTATGCCGAAATCAAATCCATTTCTGCAAGGACATGATGAATGCCCGGGGTATGAAACCAATAGCAACAAATAGAAAGATAATTAGTATCGGTAGATGTCACTCTTGTATGGGCCAACGGTGCTCAAACCAAGGTACTCGGCTTGGACATCGGTCAAGGTGGTAAGCTCAGCATTGACGTGGTCAAGATGGAATTTGGCAACCTGCTCGTCCAAAATCTTGGGCAGAACATAGACACCAACATCCTTCTTTCCAGCCTTTCCGAATTCGACATGCTTCCGGCAGAACTCCTCATCTTCTGCCTTGAACAACATGATTTGAGCCAAGACTTGGTTGGAGAAGGAGCAAGACATGACAAAGCTCGAGTGGCCAGTAGCGCATCCAAGGTTGACAAGACGACCTTCAGCAAGGAGAATGATATTCCTGCCGCTTGGCATGGTGTAGCGATCAACTTGAGGCTTGATGTTCTGAACACTCTTGGCACTCTTCTTCAGCCAGGCAACATCAATTTCGATATCGAAATGACCAATGTTGCAGACAATGGCGTCATTTCGCATGGCCTCGAAGTGTCGGCCAACGATGATGTCTCTGCATCCAGTGGTGGTGACGAAGATTTGACCAATAGAGGCAGCCTTCTCCATGGTAGTAACTTGATAACCAGAGACGGCAGCTTGAAGAGCGTTGATGGGATCGACTTCAGTGACCAAGACACGGGCACCCATGGAGTGAAGAGCCTGAGCGCAACCCTTGCCGACATCACCGAAGCCAGCAACGACGGCAACCTTTCCGGCAATCATGACATCGGTAGCACGCTTGATACCATCAATGAGAGATTCACGGCATCCGTACAAGTTGTCAAACTTTGACTTGGTGACGGAGTCATTAACGTTGATGGCAGGAACAAGGAGACCTTTGCCCTTGAGCATTCTGTAAAGGTGGTGGACACCAGTGGTGGTCTCCTCAGAGACACCGTAGCAATCCTTCAACATCTCCGGGTATTTGTTGTGGACGAGAGCGGTCAAGTCACCACCATCGTCGAGGATAAGGTTGAGCTTCTTGCCATCTTTGAAGGCAGAAAGTTGTTGCTCAAGACACCATTCGTACTCTTCCTCGGTCTCTCCCTTCCAGGCGAAACTAGAGATGGGTCAGACTTGTTGGCACGGGAGTTCGGGTTATACGTACACTGGAGTACCGCTAGCAGCGATAGCAGCAGCAGCATGGTCTTGAGTGGAGAAGATGTTGCAGCTGGACCAGGTGACCTCAGCACCCAAGTGTGTCAAAGTCTCGATCAAGACGGCAGTCTGAATGGCTAGTAAACATGAGCAATGGACAGGTTCGGTCAAAGGCGTTGCGACATACTCATGTGCAAGCAACCGGCAATACGAGCACCCTTCAATGGTTGATCGGCCTCATATGCCTTTCGGATGGCCATCAGACCTGGCATCTCGATCTCGGAAAGCTCGATCTCGCGACGGCCAAAGGCAGCCAACGACTAGATTGATTGTCAGCCGTTGATTTGTCTTGTCGGAGCAAATCTACTTACGATGTCGGCAACCTTGAACTTGTGGGCTGGGGCACTCATTTTGTCTGTAAAGATAGGGATTGGACAGGAAAATCAGGAAAAGGTATTCACAATGAAGAGACTGGAGGACAATGAGAATCTCAGAAGACTGAGAGAAGAAGTTGTAAGAAGATGAAGGAGATTGAGAGACGTAGAAGTAGTAGGTAGAAATGCGGTGGAGGTTTTTTGGCCCGGGAAAGATTGAACCCCTCGTCTATTCAATCGGGGACAAGCAAGAAAAAGTTCGTAGTAGCGGGCAACAATCAGTCAATCGATAATTAGGTTAGGGAGGTACAGTACAGTACCTTAGTGCAACAAGTACCCTGAGTAAAAGTACTGTAATTAATACCCCACTGTTCTTTCTACTGACAAAATTTCCCACCAGGGTCCTTGACATTATTTATTTTTTTTCGCCCTCCCTCGGCCACTCACAACCCGTTCCCACGCCATTCATTCGTTCAATTCACAACTGCCGTGCCCGCCATTGAACCATAACCAATTTCACGCAGATATACACAACCGACTAAGCGATATCTACAACAGCATAAAACCTCCATAATCAATGTTGATATCATCGCAACTGACAAAGGTCCCCAAGCGCGATAGCAATGCGAATGCATCTTTGCCTACCTACGAATCTAGGTGATTGTCCTGTCGGTATGGTGTTACTCGGAGTCTTACAAATAAATCGAATGCTACGGTATGGGCGAGTATCTCAAAAGTCCCCGACCGACTCGGACACTTCCCTTGATGAACTCCGGGCATCTCACCTTCAAGATTGTAAATGTCTCCCGGGTCTCGAAATTTGTTGTGACCTCGCAGTTCGTTTTCCCAGTTTCGAGTTCTTTGTCAAATTCTTTGATCTTCACAACCCTTTGTCTTTCTTCTCTCATATGATCTAAATCTTTTATCGTCATTGATAGCGATAGCGATGACAATGCTGAACAACAACGGACTCATTGTTCTCTTTGTCCCGCCTCGAAGATCATCCCCTGGAGGACAATGTTACACAATGTTCACAACGCATTCAAAGTTCCACATCTGCATTTGCATTGGCTATATATATACACCCTGAACAAACATGAACTCGGCTTCGCGGATTCTGTTCGTTCCCAAACCACTTGTTCAGATCGTTGCGACAATGTGCTGGGTAGTCCAACGCGTTTACAGCTGTGGCCATGCTCCTAAGTCGGCCGGTCTTTGGGTTGCCTGCCCAAAGCTCCGAGACGAAGGCATTCCTTGCTGGCAGCTAGACCTGGTCCACAGACCTTACTCACCGGCTGGTCCGTGTGAAGCATGCTTGCTAAAAGCGATAAAAAGGCAGCGAAGGAAGGAGACGAGCCTGATGCACAGGTTTGGGGATTGGGTCCGGAGGTGTTTCGAGGTAGACAAACAGATTGGTCGTAAGCACCAGGGCATTCGCCGTGATCAGATCTCAGGGCCGTTCAGAAAGCAAGAACCCATGTGGGTAATGTGAACATCGGCAACCACTTAGAAGAAGTTGTAATACTGACAGTCTCTTCATAGTCTTCGAAGGTGAATGCTATGCAGTTAGATCGGAACAGAATACGGTATCGATTGCAGAATTGGGTAAGAAATTTAACGGCTATAATCTCATATCTTCCTGTCTTTCGCTTTTTTTGCAATACTGTCAATTTGCCCCTGGCAACCAGCCTCACCCTGATATCCAAATCATTTACGAAGCGTTTGCCTCTTCGAATTCCACATGCTTCTTAAGAGATTGTTCCAGAGGCGTGAATCCGTGTTGGCCAAACTTTGTGAGCAACTCCGCTGCTCTCTCGTTGGGTATTTCCATCAGGTCTTCTGGTTCGTTCTCGATAGGCGGTTGAAACTTCTTTCCCGGTGCCAGGTGCCTGAAGATGCCCAGAATCTTGCTCCAGTTGAACGGCTCCCCAAAGGCTAAGATACGTTCATTCTGGACATCAGGATCGATCAAGGCTGCCACATGAAGGAGCGCAACATCCTCAACATCAACGGACCATTGAGGTTTGATTTCGAGAAAGTCATCTGCCTTACCTGTTCTGTAGATATTGGCTACCCAGCCTGATGTTGAGGCATTTTGTGACTTGTGCAAGACCGGGCCATAATTGGCGTTAGGAAGGACTGCGTTCAAGACAAATCCAGGTTTGTTCTCCTGGACAAAGTTCCAGATTTCTTTCTCCCCTTGAGTCTTACTGGCGGCGTATACAGCCCACGCCCGTGCCTTTTCATATGGTGGTGGGGCCCAAGCATCCTTTACGGCTTCATCGTTCCATGTGTCGAGGGTGATTTTGATCCTCTCGCCGGGCTTTGCGTTGGTCAAGGCTGTCGACGAAGATGTGTAGACGAAACGCTTCACCGAGGGGGTTGCCGCAGCAGCACTCAAAACAGTTCGGATAAACTTCAACGTTGAAGTGATGACTTGATTTGGGTCCGGTGAGAGCGATACGTCCGATGCAACATGTGCAACTCCGGAAACACCTTGTTGAAAGTTGTTAGACGTAGTTATAGCTAAAAAAAAATTGAGACACGACACATACCATCCAAGACTTCCTTCAAGGCATTTTCATTGGTAAGATCCGGGACTTCCACCAGTTCAAACTTCTCTGGGCCATACTTTTGGCTGAAATATTCTTCAGCCCACTTCCCCTTGCTAGCACTACGGGTCGTTCCTCTAACTTTGTATCCGTCGTCGATAAGCTTGTCTGCAACATGGCCCCCGATGAGCCCAGTCACTCCAGTCACAAGGACTGTGCTACCAGATTCCAGAGCGGGTTGCTTTCCTTTCAAATCGTACGGCATGTTGTGACTAAAATCAAGTCGAATAGTATTTTCTTTTCGATAGATAGCTCTTTGGACGAAGAGCTGCGATGAGAGCAGGGCTATGATGTCACGCTTGAATTCAACACGATGAAGGCGAGAAAGAAAGCGGTGTCAAGAGTCGGTTTTATATACTACGTGCATGTCTATCTGGTATAACTTACCCTGAATATTCGCAATACTATCCACCTCTCATTCGATGTCACCAGCATTGATGATTAATGCCACCCCTCATGCGCTGATGACAAACACAGGCATACGTATATTCGTACAGCACAGTACAGTACAGTACTTAACTACATCCAACGCTGCCACAACCGCCTGTACACTACGTTCCGCTTTCGTCATAACATCGGACCACCCATAGATAAAGGTAATGAATGCAATGATACAGCAGTTATCAACCGCGAACTCAAAAGGCCTTTCTATCTAGGGAATGCAAGCTTATTAATCACAGCTAGGTAGTGTTGCACCTACTAAAGTATATAGGACCGATGGGTCCTATCCTTTTTAGGTATAAGCTGTTTTC
>LCWF01000159.1:0-86421 GCA_001006345.1 Phaeomoniella chlamydospora | reverse complement strand
CTTCCGGTAAGGCAAAACTGCCTATACGGGGATTCTAATGAACCAGATAAGCCTATAAAAGAAATATAATAGTTATAACACGCCTCTAAATACCATTACCCTAAATACTAATTAAAATAATAACACCCCTCTTATAGAATTAAAAAGTAAAAATGCAAATCTCTTCATCCTTTCCTTCCTATTTTCCTGTCACGTGACCTTTCGCGTAACCTTCCCTCATCTTCCCTTAACTTCTCCTGACCAGTATATTGAAATATCTGGTCTACTCCCCTATCCTATCTTTCATACTCCCCCTACTAACCTATAAACTTACTTATTTAAGTCTGTGTTGCGGGTTGCTTCGACGAGGGTGTCCTCTAGGGTATTTTCTCTCTATAGTGTGCTTAATAAACTTTTAGATGCGTAATCCTACTGTACTTTTTGTTTTTTTTACGCTTATTTTATTTAGTGTATGTTAATAACGTTACTAAACTATACCAGTAAACCTATTAACTGCATAAATTTAACCGCCAGCTTAGCGAGTCTTTTATTTTTTAAAACACGTTGTAAATTATTCCCCAGACGAGCCTTATATTATATCCGTTACTGCAGCTCATCGTGGTTCTCGCACTCAAATATAATATGGTGTATGCTCTGTTGCACAGGTGCTCCGTACGTACAGTTCGCCGTCTCCCTGGCTCGGATTTTGAACAGGTAGGTCTCTAATCCGATCTTTCCGGTACGCATCTGCGTGAGGATCGAGCTTTCTGCGCGAAGCACAATCGGTTCTGGTGTCTTCTGGAACCCAAATTTGACCACTACTAATAATTACATAGTACTCAGAATCTATTTCAGTGGACACGTGCGCTTAGGGATTTTCAGGGAGGAGCTGTGCATATTCCTGTACATAATTAATAGTGTGTAATAATTACTCGGAAAAATTCCTCAAGAGCGTTCTCCCTTTGTCACCACTCCCTGGCCGTCAGATCCTGGTTGGCCCCCATTTCTTCCCGTCCTTTGGCTGCAAGTGACGGGGTTAAGGGTCCCAAGGCAAGCAAACTGGCGACTCGGGGATGTTCTAAACACCGTTCCCGAGAACGAAGTTAACTCTTTATGGTTAAAGTCGGTTGCCGGAAGACAATTGTTCGGAACCGATGGTCTCTTTCTTTAGGTGGATGACTAGAGTACGGTACGGTACGGTATTGACTGGCCAAGGCCAGCTTCTCAGTCCAGAAAGCAACAGAACATTGAACCCTTGGAGCTGACTGCGTGTACGGGGCTGTATTATTACACAGCACCACTATTATGGTATGTACCATAGTACAAGTAATTACTCTGTACATAGTGACGGTCCCCACCCCAGCGAAGGTCAATGATTCACGCATTTCTGAACTTTTCTACTACAGTATGTACCATAGTAACTTGGATCCTGTTGCCATCATCTCCGCCGCAAAATCCCTCATCCAGTCACTGACAGATTCGACCAATTCCCACGCGATTCTCGTTCAACCGTCCTGACACCCTTTCCGTTCTTTATGCCTTCCTCCTAATTCTTCCTACCTTGCCTCGACTATCCTTGAATTGACACAATATCGGCCGGCTGACCTGTGCCAATCCCCGCACATTTGTAGCTCAGCCATTCCGATCTTGTTGAGAACCCGGTCATCTTCTGGCGATACCTCATCGCGACAGCACTGTACCCCAGATTCTTGCGGACACCCTGGAGCATTAAATTGCATCCTTCTATCTTGCATGTCCCATCCGTTTCCTAAGCAGCGTCCAACAGCCGCCCTTCCTGTCGCAACAGCAATCCCGTGTCGGTGCTGCTGCCTGTCTGTGCTCTCCACTCTATCTTTCAGGTGGCGCGTTCTTTTGACGGCGTGTTAGTCGTCAAATGAACCTGCAGACACATATACACCCTGGTCTTCCCGTGAGTACACGGTGACACAGTATCGAGACCCGCGGCTGACCAAGTCGACAGTACCTCCTCTTCTACGTGAAGAGGTTCTCAATCACCTAAATGGTTTTCAAGCCTTTCACACACCTTCCGCGTCAGATCTTTTCGAAGACTTTTGCCCATGGCTATGCTCAATCAGTCGTTGCTGCTTCGCAGTCTTCATATGCCTCGACAACTACTTCTCTTGGGCTGAACAGCAACTACCCCGTCGGCAAACTCGGCAGAACAGCGCAACTTCAGAATACCTATCAGTCAGCGTCCAGTTCTTCTGGAGCTGGAGCAAAGGCAGGAAACGCTGGCGCAAGCAATGCCCCAGCGAACGACGGTGGAGTAGGCGCCTATTACACCGCATGGCAACATGCTCAACAAACTGGGGATGACAGTGAATGGCGCAACCATCAATTACAAAAACGACTTGGCTGGAAGGGTCCAGGTGCCTCGACGCCTACAATTGGAAGAGATTCAAACGCCGCGGCTGACGCACTGCTTGTTCGCCATCCCGCCGTCCCTCGATCCCGCAGCACCAGCGCTGTACATGATATCAACATCGCCCAAGATGGGTCAGATGCTGTCGAGAACTCCACAGTTCCTGTGCACAGCATTGAAGGTTCTTCCCACGACTTAGATTCTGAAAATGGAGCCAAATCAGCCCGCCCAGTCGCAGAGTACTCTGCAGTGGAAAACTCGTCGACCACCTCGGTTGCCCCTGAGTCAACTTATTCCACAGATGCCTCCTCCCTCACGTCTACCAGTGAGACTTGGGCTTCGCTGTCCGAACATATTGTTCAATTGGCCAAAGATCATCATTATGCAGAGATCCCTGCAGTGTTCCAATTGGCTTTATCACAAGGTATTGTTCCTAGCATTGATGCTTACAACGCTTTGTTGATCGCAGCTATCAATGTTCCCTCGGATGCAGATCAAGCTTTCGCGAAGGTCCTCGATGTCCAAGGGGATATGATTCGCCGAGGAGTCAAGGCGAATGCAGATACTTACGCTATCATGGTGCAATTCCTTGCCAGTCGTGCTTTGCAGGCCATTAAGTCGAAAGCCTCTTTGGAACAAAGCCAGAAGCGATTCGGGGGAGTGAACGGGTCAAATGCATTCTTGTTTACTTCTAACGAAATGGAATACGAGCTGCTCGCAGAGGATGACTCTTTGTCACTGGCCATGAAGCAGTTCCGGACTGCCGTCAAAACTTTTCCACAGAATGCTTTTCCAGCTGAAGTTTACGAATCTCTGATTCGAGCTTGTGCCAAATCCTACAACGTGGATGACATGTGTGAAGTTTATAATGTCATGAACTCTTGCCACAAAGTCATTAGTCCCGACGGCTTCTATACAATGATCCAAGCCTTCCAACCAAGTGCTAACCTCGGTCAAGCAGTACAGGCATATGAGAATTACAAGAACCTAGCACTGTCCTCGAATGCAACATTTTCGAGCACCAGAAGCAATAAAACCGATTTCAAAACCTATGCAGGGCTCATCAAAAGTTACATATTGGCTGGTCAAGATACCCGTGGTCTGGCCTTCTTTGACGAGGTCAGCCAGAGTCTCGAGGATTCAGTTGATGAAGCGTCAATGCTCTCTGAGATGCAGTCTGTTGTCATACCAGAAGGTGTCATCTCCGCTTTTGCAGCCAAGAAGGCGTACCAGAAAGCGTTCGATTTTCTTACTTCTGCAAAAGTCAACTCGACTATCACAGACAAATCGTTCAACGAGATTTGCGTTGCCGCAGCAGATTCAAACGAAGTTGCTGTCGCACAGGAAGCTTTTGGGGCCCTGACACCGGCAGCTAAAGAGCAAGCAGCGCCAGTAATGCTTGCTATGGCTCTTCGAGGAGGGGATCTCGAAACAGCGAGGGCATATTGGCAACACATCACAGGTTCTTCCATAATTGATCAGTCCCTCCTTGAGCCCGCGACTATGTTCACAGTCAGTTTGATAGCCAACACCATGATCACTGAGGGCCTGAGTGAAGCTCGTGGCTTGTTTGCGAAACTGCGAAAACATGCTGCAAGTTCTGGTTATGATATCCGTGACGAAATCGCAGAGGCCTTGTTGAAGTTTGATCAAACCATCATGCGTACTGGCGTTCTTCCTTCCGCTGGTGACAGCGTTATGTTCCTGCGAACGATGATGGAGAATGAAACCTTCATTCCTTCAGTCGCTGAGCACAACCTTGCTCCAATTGGGCCGAATGATATCCAGGCTTTTGGTTTTGAAGATCTCAAGTTTGTTCTCCATGCGCAAGCTAACATGATGTTGAGGCATGCAATGGTTGGTGATAATGGAGCGGCGTTCAGATTTGTATGCCTTCTCCAATGTCTCATGTCGGTAGGCAAAGAGCTGGATCAACAAACTCTCTCTATCATCCGTGAGACACTTCCCATGATCCACAGCATCCGACCAGATATCCCCGCGATGTTCGAAGCCTTTGTGTCACCAGTTGTTGCAGCGCCTACTCCTGCCATAGCGCCATTGGCCTCCGTCCAGACCACCCCTGCCGATACTTTTGATCCTTACGCTCGCTCAACCGACTTCAAAGGCTCGGCGATCATCGCCGATCGATTGGAAAGCTCCAGTGGTCGGAACGACAATCTTCTCAATGACGCACTGTCGAGATTTAAGAATATGCGACGTGTTGGTCGACATCCAAGATATATCACCTACGCGAAGCTTATTACAGCCGCTGCTCGCGCCGGAAAACGCAATGTTGTCGAAGACGTGTTGAGTATGGCGTGCACTGACGTTCCATATCTAGAGCAGTATCCGGTTGTCAAGCATGGATGGGTCTCCATTCTCGATGCGATGGTTGCGGCTTATTTGACGCTGGGAGATCGTGCAGCAGCGGCTCAGATCCACCAGGACTTGCTCGCTATGGGCGCTGCTCCATCTGCCAACACATTCGGCCTGTACATCACGACTCTCAAAGAATCTACTAGAACCTTTGACGAGGCTACGGAAGCTGTAAAAGTCTTTCATCGAGCAATTGCAGAAGGTGTGGAGCCAACTTCATTCCTCTACAATGCGTTGATTGGTAAGCTCGGTAAGGCAAGACGGATCGACGATTGCCTTCAGTATTTTGCTGAGATGAGAGCCCACAATATTCGACCCACAAGTGTTACCTACGGTACAATCGTTAATGCTCTTTGTCGTGTCAGCGATGAGCGCTTCGCGGAAGAGATGTTCGACGAAATGGAGTCGATGCCCAATTACAAGCCACGGCCAGCCCCATACAATTCGATGATCCAATACTTCCTCAACACCAAGCGTGACCGTGGTAAAGTCATGGCGTACTACGAACGCATGAAGTCGAAGGGTATTGAGCCAACAATGCATACGTACAAACTTTTGGTTGACGCTTACGCCTCTCTCGAACCTGTCGACATGGCTGCTGCAGAACGAATCATTGAAGAAATCAAAGCTGGTGGTCAACAGCCTGAAGCTGTTCATTACGCCTCTCTCATCCATGCGAAGGGATGCGTCGCTCATGACATACAGGCTGCTCGTGAAATATTCAATTCTGTTCTTTCTGGCGGACTGACACAGCCTCAGGCTTGTTTGTATCAAGCTTTGTGTGAGGCTCTAGTTGCCAATCATCAAGTTGCTGAGACCGAACAATTATTGCAAGATATGAAAGCGCGCAATGTTCAAATGACACCATACATCACCAATACACTCATCCACGGGTGGGCTTCAACAGGCAACCTCGCCAAAGCCCAGGCAGCCTATGACCAAATTGGACAAACAGGCCGTGAGCCTAGCACATACGAAGCGATGACGCGAGCTTATCTTTCTGTCGAGGATCATCAAGGTGCAGCTAGTGTGGTCAGTGAGATGATGCAACGTCAATACCCAGCAGCTGTTGCCGGGAAAATTTTGGAACTGGTCGCCGGAGGAAACGCCCCCACAGTTGCACAATAAAAATTTCTGGTTGATTGTTTTCCTTCCCAAGATCCCAAAGCTGGACTTTGTGGCCATAAGTCTCGGGGTTTCTTGGTGGTTTCGAATTTGGTCTGACGATGTATTGGACACATTGATCGGACAGTCAGCTCGTTCAGTCCGGATAATGAATTTCATTTGTTCTCCCAGCGGCGATCTGGGACTGAGATATCAAAAGGGGCAGGGAATCTAGTTTACAAGGATGTTCCGGCGCAACTGTCAAGCCATCGCTCCCTTTCATAGGCAGGGCAATCTCACAGAGTAAATGGCATTCATTTGGGGTTTGGACTGGGGTTCCGCTTGGGTTTGCTTTGAACGCGTTACAGCGTCTGTATTTTATAGATACCACTCACCACTCAATTTTCAGCATCTGGATCGTCATATAGATCTAGATCATTATTTACTAATGAGACATGATCATGTCACAAATCATCCAAGTACCTCACGAACAACATGAATTTTGTAAAGAATGAGAAGTCTACAATTTAAGCAACCTACGCGCGTCTGTGTTCCGCGATATGTATGTAACACGTGCATCACAATCTTATCTCCGTCCTTAGCCGGACTCCAATGGATTCGTTGCGACCACTTTCTCAGCTAATCTCCGTTCCCTAATAACAATACACCTTTTCAATTCTCTCCTGAGACATGGCTACGCAAAGCTCAATCCCCCGGCAGCCGATGTGGCTCATTCTGGCTGTTGCATCGGGAACATGTGCAGCCGTCAACGGAGTGTTTGCTAAATTGTGAGTATTAGCTTTTACTTTTAATCTTTGCATATGCATAAAATCGTTTGCATGAGAGATAGTATGCGATGGCTCGGGGGACGGATATTCTGACTGTGGTTTCTTTACTACGTGACCAAGGGACAGTTGGTGCTGACGCTGTATGGAATGATGCTATATGCCATCCTCTTGTTTCAAACCCCCATGAGCTTGCGCCTGGAATTATTGCAACTGAGACCGATGCTCGGTTTGTCAACAATATCTTCTCCTTGCCATCTAATTATCTCCCAGCATGAGCCCTCAATATTCCAAGCTGCATGCTACATACAGGAGATACCAAGCAACGCCGCTCACCCATCTCCCTCACCCAACGCTCAAAGCTAACCCCCAAAATTCCCAGAACAACCACCTCCCTAACCACCTCCTGGTCCCAATCCCTCTCCACCATCCTCTCCCTTTCTCCGACCAACCCATACGTAAACTTCCTTCTCCGCGCCCTCTTCTTCGGCCTCAACATCGCCTTCAACATCCTCATGTGGACGCTATTCACCGCCGCCTTGACCCGAGGATCCTCGACGACTCGTGTCTCGATCATAAATGTATCCGCGAATTTCATGGTCACTGCTATCCTGGGAGCGATTGTTTTCGGTGAACGTCTGGGCTGGACTTGGTGGATTGGCGCGGCGCTGTTGGCGGCGGGGAATGTGGTTATTGGGAGACGAGAGGAGAAGGAAATGATGAGGGCTGAAGGGGTTGGTGGTGTGAGGTTGAGTGAGACTACTGGAATTGAAGGGGAAGAACAGCAGGAAGAGGAGGCGGTGAGATTGATGGCTGAGGAGGATATACTGGATCGTGAAGGGGAGGAGAGCGTAGCGGATATTATTGATCTAGGTGATGAGGATCTGGTGGGAAGGGTGGGAGATGCTTCTACGAAGGGATCTACATAGATAGACGAAAGGGTGTTGTTGTTTTAGGAAAAGTAGTTCCTCTTTCCCGTCATCTGTGCCTGGTGATTAGGGAGGAAATCTGCTGGATAAGTAAAACATTGTACATAAGTTATTCAATTTTTTATTTTAAAACCCCCATGCTAATGAGCACATATGAAATCCATGCGTCATCACCCCCCTGTCTCCCCATGCAACGCTGTGATTTGTCCGATTCATATGGTTTATAACCACACCAGAAGCTTCCTCCCCGTTTCTGCCATCTGTCGGAAGTCAACAAACATCAAAGGGGGCGAGCTTTTCTCCATCTCAAGGACTTAATCTCTCCACCGTCCACTCCTCCTTCTCCTCATCTTGTCTCTCATACCTAAACCTATCATGTAATCTGCTTTCCCTCCCCTGCCAGAACTCGACCAAAACCGGGGTGATTCTCAAGCCACCCCAATGGTCAGGACATTCGACTTTTTCCTTTCCTTCCCACCTCTTTTCTTCCTCCTGCACCCAGTTCTCCAATTGTTTTCTTCCATCGTCACCTTCTGTTTCCAGGTCGGGTTTCAGAACTTGGCTTTGTTTACTTGCCCAGGCACCCACCCTACTTCCTCGAGCTCGCGTGTCGAAGTAGATTTGGCTTTCGGCTTTTGATAGTCGTTTCCCCTTCCCTTCTACTCGGACTTGTCTTTCGACGTCTTTCCACCAGAATGTTAGAGCACACCATGGATTGGACATCCAGTCTTGAGACTTCCGTGAGGTGCCGGACCAGTTACTATATATCACGAAGCCGCCGTCGGAGTCCAGTTCTTTGAGGTACACGACTCGGGCAGAGACACGGCCGGAGGGGAGCGACGCGGTGGATAGGGTGCATGTTTCAGGCACGGATGATCGGAGTCGTGGATCAGTGAACCAGCTGTGGAATTGGGTGAAGGGGGATGTGGAGAGAGAGGATCGTGTCAAGGTGCCGACGTAGAATTGCGCCGCACGGCTGGGTTGGTGGGAGACGTCGGAGGAGGTGGTTGTGTTAGTGGATGCGTCTGAGGGATCGGAGGATCCGGGAGCAACTGTGAAGGGGGGAGAAGGAGAGTCAGCATTGTTCAGGTAAGCCATTGAAACAATTGCCTTGCTCTCGAAAGATGTTTGAGACCACCTTTGGAAGGAATGCGGGTGAGAACATATTGCGAATTAGAGTCAAGCATACATATCAATTTCTTGGGTTCCTGTGACTCATCCTGGGCTTTTGATCGTGTGTTATCTCCTGCCCCCAGTGGCGCTGAGCTGCCCCCGGCAAGGGGGGGAACAGCAGCGGATGTGGATGCGCTATGTAACATGCGTACGGATATCGAGAGAGAAGAAGAGCGAAGTAATTGTAGAACTGAACTCCCCATATAAGATAGAATTACTTTGGAAGAACTTTTGTAGAAGAAGAAAAATTGTTCGAGGATAAATGACCTATTCTTCCAATTGAGTGGTGTGACGTATCTCATGTGGAAAGCCTTGTACAGAACTGGGTGAGTGAATTGGAAGCTATTTGATTGTCTATCGGTTGCTTATCGTAGACTACCCCACTGAGAAATAACCCGCGGTGCCGTGGATATGTCAGATGTCTGGGATTTCACAAACACGAAGTGCTTTTCATTGCTATCTTGCGAGTGTTCTGAGGTATGGAATATATCGATGAATATTCAGTAGTCGTGTTAACCTGGCTACCAGACACCATATGCGTTCATCCACCCTCAAAATGCATCCAGACGTACCAGTCCATATGTGGACGTAACTCCAAGATCCCTGGTTCCTTTCCAACATAGATTTTCCCATCAGCATCCTTCCAGCGCCATGCGAACTTGAGAGCAATCAACACTAAAGAAACGCCTGTATATGCCACCTGTGATACTTAACTACCAAGTCCATGTCCTGCTTGCAGCTGTGAAGACTGGAGGCTTCCAATTCAGTCTTTCTGAATCGATCCTGCGTCTGCCCTTAATCTTTTCTTTTTCCAGGATCTTATCTCTCATCTCGAGCAACTTTTCCGTAAGCACAATAATCCATTGGCCCTTTTGATAACGTAGACAGCCCAAAACTTCCAGCTGCTCGTGTACATCCTTCTCCGTCATTGATGTTAGGGATGCCAGCTCTGAGATGGAGGTCGAATGTGCGTGTCCGCCAGTGGGATTGTCTAAAGATACGTGCGACGGCTTAGCCGGGAGTTTGGATGGGTCCGAAAGAAGCTCAATTAGTGTCTCACGCCAATATTGACGGTAACCGAGTAGACCTAGATCTGACAAAGGCTTCTCGGGAGATCCTAGTTTTCCTTCCCGTTTCGAGAGTTCGTAGGAGAATGATATGAGGAGGCGGCCGAACCCGTGACGCTGATACTGCGGCAGAGTTAGGATACAAGCGACATTGTAGCCCTCGGCGGAATCTTTTTCTTTGGAGAAGTAGCCAACTAGATGGCAACCATGGGCGTCGCGGGTGCACATGACGTAGAAAAGGAAAGGATCTACATCGTAGTAGAGGGTTTTGTGGTCGAGAAAGAGCTTGGATAACAGACAGAGATTTCGACACCACGTTCTTTGACGACGACCGTCAACTTCAAAAAACGAGATAAAATCATCTCGATATATTTCGTTGCCCGGAGGGTGGTTCAAGGTGCATTTTTGACGATGACGACGGAAGGACTTTTCAGAGCCGAAATATGATAGGCAAAACTCATCAATGTAGACCATGTCGGCATCAGTGAACTCCTGGGGATAAGGGCTGAAATACCATGGCTCAATTTCATGTTTACCCATCTGAACTCGATTCAGGTTTCGGACAAGATGTAATTGAGCGTGATGCTGGACCATGGAACCTCCTGTCCGGAGTTTTTCAATCTCTTCGTCGGGATTCGGTGGTGGTGGTTCCTTCTCTTCCGTTTTGACGATGTCGCTGGGAGCATCGGTCATTTCAACATCGTTGTCAGCCGAGGGGGTACCAGCAGCTGTTGTGGTCGTAGTAACAGGAGTGGTGGTGTCATCGTCGCGGTTTAGATTCTCTTTGCCTCCTGCTTTCGAAGGTCGGGCAGGTTTTCGCTCGTTGGAACCGGTGGACGTCAAGGCATCAGGAGTGGCAGAGACATCTCGCGATACACCTCTGGCACCTTTCTTATTAGCGGTCTTAGATGGAGCCTTCGAAGCAGCTCCTGTCTTCTTCTTTTCAGGTTTGTCAGGAGCTGGCCACTCAACCTCCTGGCTGAGATCTATCCGACTGGCAGGAACCCATTCATCTAGACGCTTGTTGAACTCGACATAATGAACGTAGAAATTCAATGACCCTTTCCTCTGCTGAACGGAAAGGATCTCTGCCTTCCGCTTTTCTCCATCCTATGATGTCTGTCAATATACTAATCACTCGTGCAAGTCACGTGAGCAGAAGGAAGTCACTGTACCTTTTCGACAAAAGCTTTTACACCGATTCTAATTATTCAATCAGTAAGAACTCGATAGAGCATGGTGAGAATGATGTAAAACGATGCGTCAAGACGTACCTCAGGGTTTGCAGAGTGGCAAAGCCCTTTTCAACCGGATCTGGCGTGCCTGTGGCTTCATGACTGTGGTCGGCTGAAACCATAACAAATCACGTAATCGCTTTGATGCCAGTGCTTGTTTGACTGCTGATTGATGAATTTTGAGTCGACGGTTGATGAAAAGGTCGTTGTCGCTGATGAAGTTGGTTGATGTTGAAATGCGACAAATTTTGCGGGGACCACTTGGAGGCTCCGCGAACGTTTTCAGGTGGTGATTGTAGCTGAATGGTATGCATTGCGGCCTCTGGAAGGGTGTTTCATTCACCTCAAATGCGCCTAACCACGGTCGGAGTTGCCGCCTAAAATGCAATGCAGTATTGGAGGACTTTGCAACATCAACCCTTCCCTCTTCCCTCTGCCTCACAATTCAGCCACTCGGCAGCAACAGAAGCGCATTTATTCCAAGTCCTTGGACAATATTACATACACAATGTTACTTATCCTCGGAAAATCACAATCATTGGCGTCTGGTTGATGTCCCTGATTCATGTCTGCTTCGCTACCTTTCAGGCACGATGGTGCCAATCTCTTTCCACTACTACACTTTCCGCCTACCTGTCGACAGGCCGTTACAATATGAAATGTATTCTTTGTTTTGTTCCTCTGTCGATACACTCTCAATTCCTCACCCAATGCTCTATGGAGATTCTCCTTCTGACATGATATATCTTTGCCTTTTTTCCATTGATCTTACGCCCTCTGAGTAAGGGATGGATGTCATGGTCAGTGCAACGCCTACGGAGATATCTATGGAATGAAGGCCAATCCTATAAATGTCCCGTAATTTACTCGATATGAGGTCCTTACTTTCCTATCCTTCCCTTTGTCACTCTTCTCCATGCTGAGGTTGCTTGAATCAATCCGTCTGCAAATATGTTCCATATACGCAGCGACAGAGTATTCGCCTGTACCAGTGCTTTCGGTATTTATATCTTTCTATTTACTCTACTATCAACGTATAACAGAGGCACTCCTGATACACACTATGACATAAACGCTACTTTCTACTACCATGGCGACCGCATGGGTTTGGATGGAAGGTTACTGCATGCCCATCACCTCTGGGACCAGTCTGTCCTTCAGAGGAAGAATATGGCAGAGTCTTTAGGAGACACAAAACATCGCGTGTATGGAATCAATCCTCTTTCCAAAGTCCGCCTCTAGCCCTTTAGATCCCAGATGTTTCAGTTCTACTCACTCCCCTCGCACCAGTTTCCCAGACAACTTTTGGACCCCTTTTCAACCTTTCGACTTCATCCGACCGTCGTTCGACTGCCCACATGAGCTTGAACGAGTCGGTAACATAGGTCCCGGCGGCAGGTGGATTTGTGGTCTATCGCGCTATGAGAAGTACTACACTCCTGCCCTCATCAATCCACCTGATCATACGCTTCGAGACCCGCTCAAGGTCTATACTTTTGGCATCAGACGCGATTCAAACCTTGAAACGGCCATCCTCTCCCGATGCAACGCCTTCGTCTGGGCGTATGACTACCACCAGTCCAGATGGCCCGAACCCGTCTTCTCCAACCAATCACTGTCATCTCGTGCCTACTTCCACCGAATTGGGATCGCACGTCAACCCAATAAACAGCATAACCCCCAAATATCCACCATACAAGACCTGATGGCCATCAACGGTCACGACTACATCGACCTCTTAATCCTAGATGTGGATGGTACAGAGTTTGACGCCTTGTCAAGCTTCACTTCTTCATTTGGAAGCTCACTCAATAAAACGTTACCCGTTGGACAACTGTTATTGTCGGTGAGTCTCAGAGAAGATGATAGAAATGGAAGAATCCCAAAAACATTGAAGGAATGGTTGACTTGGTGGAAGGTTCTGGAGGACATGGGCATGAGGGCCGTCATGACTGAGCAAGATTGGTCGCTGGACTTGTTGTCGGGACGGCCAAGGCATATGAAGGTGAGTAACTGAATGATATGTACCCTAAACCCCAACCAAGATCCTTGCAATCTCGTTCGCACATGGTGTTTGTATTTAGTTTATGAGAAGCTGTCAGGCTGACGAATGTTCTACCTTATAGTATACCATGATCAATGCTATGGATTTTGATAGGAACGTGGTGTTGAGGGAGTAAGAACGAGATGTATTTTGAGACTGTCTCTCTGTATTTTCGGCTTTCGGTGACCATACTGCATCGTCGCTATGATAAGACCTACAAGAAACACTCAATTCAGAATCTCCTTAGCCCTGGTCTAATTAATGCCCATTGACCCTGGCACCCAAAGCTTCCTGCAAATCTCTCATTTCCTGCTTGGCTTTCCTATACTCGTCCTGTGCCTCTCTCTCTCTCTTGCTTACAAATCCAACCTGCTCCCTGAGCCCTTCCAACCGTCTTGAAATCGCAGCCTCTTCGCCAATCTGCAAGCTTATGAAAGAATCACGACTAATAGTCGCTTTCTCTAAAGCATCCGCTGCTTCGTTGATCTTTGCTCGTAAAGTCCTGGCACGTGCTTGATAACCACCGAGATGCAGGGCGAGCTTCTTTTCCAGCTTGTTGCCCTTTTCAGCCGTGGACATCAGTTCATCTTGAATTAAGGAGAAAGCTGCAGAGTATTCTTCAGGGCTTGTATCGGCGTTGAAGTAGTCTGGTAGAGTATTGGAAGCGTATTTCTCTTCTATCGAAGTCATGAAGGCGTCATTGTACTTCGCTAAATCGGCGGTATCGTACTCAGCCTGGATAGCCTCTCGTGCTTTAGAAAGGTACTCATCACTTATCTTGCTAAGTTTGGGTGCCGACCCTTTGACCAGACCTTCTTTGGGAGGGAACTTTCGAGCATCATTAGCAATGAGCGAGATTGCTTCCCTTGAAATCATAGCTTCTATTTGGTCAGACAATGTTTCAACAGTTTCTTTCATCGCATCAACATCCACAACTTTCGGTCTTGGAAGTGACTTCTGAAGTACTTGACTTTGTCGCCTGAATTCGGCATCAGCTGCCGCTTTTCTGATAGCTTCATTTCTTCTGTCGATTTCTGCTTGGTCCTCTTCCGAGATTTCCATATCTCCATTCGTTTCAGGTAGTTCAGATGGTAGTTCTTCCAGTTCCCACTCTGTCTCTTTAGGTTTTGGCAGAGCAGAGAGCTTGGCTCGTATCTGCGTACGAACAGCCTTCTCATGCATCTTGAGGTCTTGTGGTGTCTGATACGGAAGCATTGCCCCGCCATTCTCATTGATTGCGAAATTGTCTCTAGGCGTACGCATTGGAGTGGCACCTGGACCCGTCCCTCGGATTGGTGTTGCCCCTACAACCCCAGCACCGCCTTGCCTAAACGGAGTCGCCATAGGGTTTGGTGTGAAGATGTCCTGCTTTCGAGGCGCAACTCCTTCGAAACCAGTAGACCCGCTGCCCTCGTGAAGAGGCGTGTTTTCACCGCCAAGTAATGAGGATTGTGTTTCTGTCAGTGCCCGTATGTTTTTGATCTCGTTCGCTATACGGTCTTCTTGGGCTGGCGCTTTAGGCGTTCTAATCGGCGTTGCACCCATCATGTTGCTGTATTGGGAAACGAGTCCATCGTTTTCGTTCCCAGCAGCCCGAGCTGCTCGCTCGCCAGCCATTCCCATCTTAACGATGTCTTCCAATTCGCTTTCACTAACTTGCGGTGCTGGAAGATTGAGTGACCTTCTTTTGGTCTGCTGCTCGGCTTCTCTAATCTTTGCCATTGCCCCGGCCCTGGCAGCCGCAGCGGCTAGCTCAGATTGGCTACTCTTCTCATTCTTTCGCTTCTTGCGGTCTCCATCGTCTTCTTGATCCCCCTTTCTCTTGTTTGCTAATTGCTGTTTTCGAGGGTCAAAAGCTTCACGTTGGAACTCGTTACGAACTTGCTCCTCGGTGGTATCATAAAATCCTGACTGCGCCGGTTTTTCAAAAGGAATGTCCGCATTATAATCCATTTGCCCCTTCTTTCGATTCGTTATTTTGATGTTGATACCGGCATTTTTAAGCTCCCTTCGCTTCTGCAGGACAGCTAAACGCCGTGATTCCTCCAACTGGCGTTCTCGCGCTTTTCGCTTCGCTTTCTTTCCTTGGGTATTTGCTAGACGTGCACGGGCTTCGCTCAACATTTCCTTCTCGTCTTCGTCGAGGTCTATTGTGTCAGGCCTTGCGGGCTTGGATTCTGGATCCGGATCAAGTTCTCCAGGCCTCAATTTTCGGACATCATCCCCTGTGGGAGCAGCTGTTTCGCCGCCCTCTGGGCCACCCAATCCCAATTCATCATTTTCCCGGGCTTCTGCCTCATCCAGCAGCCTCTGGTATCGTTCTAAGCATTGTGTTGCCGTTCGGCCGACAATGGGTGCGATGGTCCGCCATTGCGTTGGCATGAGCTTTGCCAAGTGAAGCAATTTTTCGTCCTCTTCCTTCGACCATTCGATCTTGCGAATGCCTGGGTCCAGCCACTCTGTCCATCTTGCTTTACATTGCTTTGGTGTCTTACGCGCGAGCAATGAAGATACTCGCGCCCACTGGTTGAGACCATACTTGGAAACGGCTGCCTTCAAAATCTCATCTTCGATGTTCGTCCTAGATACAGTGTTAGTCGAGAGCGACGAAAATGATGAACTCATGCTGACTTACCAAACGCCTCCTTTGACGACAGGCATCTCGTCTTATTTTTGGCCCCAGGCAACTGATGGCAAAGTGAGGAGCTCTAAAGGCTGAAGCGTATATGAGATTTGAATAGGCGTGTATGAGTCTTTTGGAGAACCGCGAACTTCAGCAACTCACGCCAAGTTTCTCCACTTGATTTGCGGCGAACGAGGTTCCCACCCCGAAGAGTGGGACAGGTACAATTAATTTTTGTGCCGCCCGGTCGATACTTGATATATTGAAAAGTCGACGATAATATCGCCGAGGGTTGAAAGAAGCGTCTGAACTTAAAAGGGAACATTTAGCAACGAGGCAACATGTCTCGCACAGCAGCTGCACCGCAGCAGTATAAGCAGCCCTCACGTAAAGGCAAGAAGGCATGGAGGAAGAACGTTGACATCTCTGAGGTACAGCAGGGGCTAGAAAACCTGCGAGAGGAGATCATTCAAGGGTGCGACGTGGTCTACGATTCTAAAAGCCAGTCTGACTGACATATCCATAGCGGTCCCATTTCTGAAAAGCCATCTGAAGAACTTTTCGCAGTCGACACTATAGGTTCAGAGGCAATACAGAGGGCCTACAACAAAGTACATAAACCCCTGAAAGCCGATGAAATCCTTGCGCAACGCTCAGTCGTCCCGGGCGTGGATACCAGAAAGCGATCGACGAGCTCCCGAATAACAGACGGCGTGATAGAGCCAAGTAGTAAACGACATAAATCAAATTGGGTCAGCAAGAAAGAAGTACAAAGGCTGAAACAGATTGCTGCACGAAATGGGAATGGAACCTTGTCCTCCGAGAACCTTGAAGAGGATGGCACTTCATCCAAATTCGATCTTTGGGCCGCTCCAGCTGAAGCTCCAGTAACAACATCCTCAGAGTACATACCCAAGCCACGAACAAAGGTAGCGCCTGCATCCCTCCGTCAAAAGCCTATCTCCATGGTCGCTGAGGGCAAATCCGTGCCCGCTGTGGCCAATCCCAAAGCCGGAACAAGCTACAACCCCTCCTTTGAAGACTGGGACGACCTCCTTTCTACCGAAGGTCGCAAAGCGGTAGAAGCCGAAAAACAACGCCTCGAAGATGAGCGAAAAGCAGCCGAATTACAAGCACGATTGAACGAAGCTGCGAAGGACCCAGAAGACGGTAGCTTCGATAACGACGAAAGCGAATGGGAAGGATTTGAGACCGAAAACGAAAAGCCTTTGCATCTTACCAAGAAACGACCCGAACGCAAAACCCCTTCTCAACGAAACAAAGCCAAACGCAGGAAAGAAGCCGAGCGACTTACCCTGCATGAAAAACGTATGGCCCGCAAGAAGGCCCAAGCCCTTTCTTCGAACTCCAAGCCGAGCTCCGACAAATCACTTGCCACCACACGCTCCCCTTCCCCTGACGACACCATCTCATCCGTCGACGACACTCGCCTCCGCCGTCGTACACTCGGCAAAGCCCCCATCCCCGACAAGCCCCTCGAAGTCCTTCTACCCGACGAACTCCAAGATTCCCTCCGCCGTCTAAGACCCGAAGGTAATCTATTGAATGATCGATTTCGAAATCTACTGGTTCAAGGGAAATTAGAGACCAGGAAACCTGTGACAAGCGCGAAGAAGAGGAAGGTCAAAGTCACGGAGAAGTGGTGGAGTAAGGACTTCAAGGTTGGGGCTTAGGTAGAGGTTGATGGAAGGATCAGGAACCTTGGTTGAGAAATGACTTTGCGGATGCGAGTGTGTTTGTCTGGGGGTTCAGGGGTATAGGGCATATTGCATTTAGACACAACAGGGCCATATAAAGACAGTATTTGCCACATTCTACAGATCAGGTGCCCCCTGTGATAAGTACAAACGTGAAGACATGTCTGTTATTCAACTTGCAACTTGTCTTAGGTCTACTTGTCTTGTTCAAGGCAACGATTCTATCGCCGGAATACATGTACAGTGGTCGTGTTCAATTCGAGGTCGCCCTGCCCTTCCCATCATCGAGAACGCTTGACATCATGATCTACGGGTGGCTCTTCTGGCCAAATGACTCTAGTAATTCATCAGGTCTGTAATTTGGTCAGCATCGCCTGTCGAATCATATCCGCAAGGTCGGGAGACTCACCTCTTCCAAACATGGCTCTCTTACTCCAATCCATGGCCAGCAATAATCTAGTTCTCAAACTCACACTTTGTGCAAAGTAGATACTTCTCCAAAGATACACAGCCAAGATCCCGCCTTTGAAGCCCATTCCCTCGAAGTCGAAAATGGCAGCATTGCCAACGTATGCCAGACTACCGAGATGGTGATATTGAAAAGCCTTGTAAACTGCCTCGTCCAAGTCACCGTAGTCAATTTCATTAGCTCTCAAGCCAGGAAGTGCGTCCGCAATTTTGTTGAATTTTCTACCCAGGTATTGACCCTGTTGGTTGGCTCGTTGAGCTGTTGCTGGAAGGGAGGTGAGCTTGCTGTCGATCTGGACGAGAAGTTCGTGAAGCTCGTTGAAGTCTAGAGTACCGGATTTATCCTTATCATACTGTTCAAAGAGCTTGTCTACGCGCTTTAGATGGCCAGCGGCTTGTGGGAACCGCTGCCGGACGCGTTGCGCAACGTTGCGCCATTCGGAGAAGGTTAAATGCACTTTCTGTGGATCTTTCCCCTTTTCCCAGGCCATCGTTCGCAGGAACGTTACCAAATGATCGGCAATATTGTTTTGGACAGTAGAGCAATCTCCCACGGCATAGACATCACCCAAGGGCGCACCAACCAAGCGAAGGTGGGTATCAGTCTCGAGTGCGTGTAGGTTGGTTTGTGCATCCCCCAACTTCGCTGCGATCTTCTTGCAAAATTCGGTCTGTGCGACACCTGTAGACCATAGACAGAAACCCATTGGCAACTCCTTTGTTACCACCTTGCCTTCCTCCTTCTGGCTAAAAATAATCTTGTCTGGTTGCACCTCGAGCACGCGTGAGTTAGTCATCACATTGACGTCATCTTTTGCAAAGCGTTCTTCTGCATACTTCGACAGGGCTTCATCGTAAGTGTTGAGTATATGGCCACGAGATTGGATCACGTGAACCGATATCTCGTTTCTAAGTATCCTGGGAAACGAGCGAAGCAAATCTTCGTTGAGCATGTCATAAAGCTCAGCAGCAAACTCCACACCGGTGGGCCCACCACCACTGACAACGAAAGAAAGAAGACGTCGTCGCTCTTCATCACTGGTCGTTGGCAGGCAAGCCAATTCAAGATTGTGCAAGACCTTGTTTTTAATTTCCCGGGCGTCCCTAATACTTTTCAAAAAATTGCAGTTCTCCAGACCTTTCACCCCGTGTGGATTTGTTGTACAACCTGGACAACAACTTAGTTTTGAATCTCGATTATGGCATGGATCGAACCTTACCAACTCCGATGACAAGCTTGTCATAGGGTAAGTAGAAGTGTTTCTTCTCACCATTCGGGCTAACTTGTGAGACTTCCACAAGTTTCTCAGAGAAATCAATGTCTTCGGCCTCGGCTTTGAGGAAGTGCCCATGGACCCGATGTACAATTCGACGAACTGGTTCCACAAGTGATCGGAATTCTAGCGTGCCCACGGTAGCGGATGGCAGCATGGGGGTAAACAGAAAATGGTTTTCTGGCGAGACGACCGTGACATGGTAATCGCCAGCATTGAGCTGTTTCAGCAATGCAACACTGGCCCAACCAGTCCCTAAGATAACCAGCTTTGGCTTTGATTTTTGGGCCGTGTTTTCTGGGCAGTCATCGTCATCGACCAAAACCTCAGCAATAGGCAGATTTTTGGGCCCTCCTCTTTTCGGCGAAAGTGCTGCCTCCGAGACAGGGATATCAGCATGCTGCACTATATCGGTATATGTATAAGCATCGTAGATGAAAAAGGCGACGACAAGACTCGCGGTTCCCAAGCCGAAAAAGCCGGCGGCGGCGAGAGATTTGTATATGAATTGGAGCAATGGTCCGCGTTGAGATACCGGCTTGGTACTCAACTTTCTCCAATGCTGTATGTTTAAGACCTGGTTACGAGACTGGAGTCGGAAAGCAGGTCTGCATTGATCGGCGAAGGGAGTAGACCGCGAGGAACATAAACGATTGAACTCATGATGTAAACATCTCGTATGCTTTGGGACAAGCAGCAGCCGGGGGCCGCTCGTCGAATTGATGTCAAAGAATCGGCGACCTATCGGTCGAGCAAGTCGGATGGACTCCATGGCAAACGGTAATGGCGGAAGATGGCAGCGGTAGCGCAAGAACCTGTCTTTACAGGCGCATTGGATGCTTATTCAATCCATAATCATCTTATGAGACACAGTATTCGACAAAAATAAGTGCGCAGGCTCAAATGCAGCTAAAGTCGCTTTCCCGAGAAGATAAACAAGATGCAAAGCAAAGAGACAAGATGAGGTAGCACCCAGAGAGTCTGTATGGATCCAGCAAGCACTGCGAAATGGTCATGGACCCAATGATGTATGTCTAAGCGCGACGACGTAATTGTAAGTTACATACTGTTTTGTAACGGTAAGGCATCCTGCTGCAACATGGGTTAGTTATGGTTATGTATCCATACGAATCCATAAGGTACTGTATCCGCAGCTAGTCTAAACATACATCTAGCCATTTCTACAAACAAGCTTCTGGTACTCATGTTACATGTCCTTCCGCGACCGCTGGAAAAATTAATTAAAATAATGGAAATGTCAAGCGTGCTCCATCAAAAGTCCAATACAATACTCGAGGTACTTTAGGAACATGTATTACCTTGTGGAAATACACTTCTAACGTCATCAGTCTAACTCGACTCTTCACTAGACCCCGTTCCTGTCCGCTACTTCTCCGCTCATGTTGACAGGCATCAAAGTTCGAGTCGGTCCGTTATTCTTTCACGATCTTCAAATGAGGTATTTAATACTGTTAGGTACTGTGATGGGGAGGGTATCATTCATGGGTGGAAGTGGAAGGTACGGTACAGAATGTACTGTACGTTGTGCAGTACCTGGGCGGGCATCAGAAGCGCTGTACATCTCCAAGAGCCGCAGTTGTTTTAATTACTAATTACTGTACCTTGGAGGCATGTACTATAATACAGTACCGGAAAAGACGCTCCAGCTTTGCGACTTCGGCTGCTTCACTGTTTTTTCCGTTATCGGTCTCTATTTCACTGTATCTGCCTATCTACCGCATGCACAGTGAAAAGGTAGCTCTGGCTGTACACTGCTTATCTACTTCACTGGTCTCTATCTTACAACGAGAAATTCTGTGGATTTGTAGTATGTAGGAATTGAAACCTATGTCCGAGACAGCGATGAAGCTTCATCACCAGACCATGAAAGGGAGACGAAGAGACAGAACAACCGTCGTCAGCACTTGCTTGCGCCGGCGATGCTGTGCTGAAGATAAATCAACATTAGCCCGAAAAGTATGCCTTCCACTTTTCAAGCCGCAAATCCCGTAGCAAAAAAGGGGTATCAATGTAAATCTCATAAATCTTTTCCAGTATTTCAAAAATGTGTATGCCAGCCCTGGCGCCGTTTATTAGTATATACCTCACAGCTCCTAATCCCAACCACCATCGGAATCGTCAGAAAGAACGACAGCCGACTTTGATGGCCTTCCTCTTTTTTTCCTTGGCGTACCGCTGAGAGACACGGAGCTCTTGCGTTTGCCCTTGGAACCTTTCATACTTGATGGGGTATTTGGTGGTTGCTCTTCGTATTCCGCGCTAGCTGACCACGAGTGTCTGTCATGACCATCTTCCGTCGTAACCTTCACGTCATCGTCAACGCTCATGAGAATCACAAATTCCTGACAGCGGGCCTTCATGGAGTCTTCATTGTCAAGTGAGCTCATTATATGCTTGGTTGCTTCCCAGTATCGGTCACCTGTAACGCCATGTACCTTTGTGAGCACCTTGCCGAGTTCTTTGGCGTCTTTGGTCTTTTCGTTGCTATCATGACTGAGCAGTGCGGCTCTAGATATACCATACTGCCTCTTCAGATATCTTTGGGTCTCAGAAATGGTGGAGAGAATCATAGCCGCTGCTGTTAACTTCTGCAGAAGGCCGCGATCGATCGGCGTTTCATTGAGTGCTGGAGCTTCGCTAGATCGAGGAATCTCGGCACTATTTGTGACTGTATCACCTTGATGTCCATCCATACCCAAGTGCGACATCGAGGTTGCGGTGTACAAAATCTGACTCTCAATGTTTTGTGCAATGTCCACGCCGAGCTTGCCGATTACTCCTTCCATATGGCCAATAACATGGATCAAGTCTTCAACGCGTCCGTATTCGAGGAAGGCTATATTTTGCATCACAAACCTAGCAAATAAAACGGCGTCTAGAAGATCCTGGCGAGCTCCAAGCTTTGCTAGGTCAAATGTTGATCTTGATACAAGATTGCTAAGGAACTTCTTGACATACTTCGTGTTGCTCATTTTTACGATGTCGAAAAGAAAACGAAGTTTTGATACATATGGCCTGGCGTTCGCCCCGGAAGCGTCCCCAATAACATTTTTCTGATAGAAGAAAGCCTCGTAAACAGCTTTCATATACTCTCTTTCAAACATAGATTCATGTTGTTGGTGCAGAGATCTATGAGTATCAACGGCAATTTTAGAAATAATGACATTTGTTGATGTTTCCAAAGCTACGAGGGCGGAGGCACATTCTTTCGGATGTATCAGTCCTTGCCTATTGATGCTGGCAATGACACGAGTGGCTGTCAAAGCGGACTGGTCAAGTCTCCTGGTCGCAATTGTTATAATCGGCTGGAGGAACTGAGCGCCTATGATTGCTGCTGCGCCATCATGCTCACTTGCTTTCAGCGAACCGCCCAAACGTCCGAGATCCTGATCTTGGCTATCATCGTTGGCAACTTTCGAGCCAAACGTGTCGACACCATACTCTCGGATACCGAAAAATTCTGCAAAAATTTTCAAGGCAACGTCTTGCAAGTCCGAGATATTTTCAGAGAAAACGTACAAGAAAGCCTGCTGGACACGAGGTTTCTGCAACTGTCCTGGCCAAGTAAGGCAGATTGAGCCTAGGCTATCTAGGGCAATGGCTCTCAAAGTTAAGGGTTGTCCAGGGGTGGTGAAAGGGATGCAGAATTCCGCAAATATGCCCGCGACAGATGTCTCCTGGCTTGTTGGGACCACTCTTTTAAAAATTTGAAGTTGACTTTCAAGATCCCAGCTTTTGCCAATACTACCCAGAATCCGGATATAGCTGCGGAGTTTGAGTGTAGACTTGGCATCACCAAGGTCACTACCGCGCATGTCCAGTCCATTTTTGAGTACCGATACCGCGAGCCGGGTGAAGCGAACAGTCTCTCGCAGCACGCTGTGAATGGTCCACAAGCACGCGGTGACCTCGTCGAGAACTTGCTTGGGTAGTTGAGGTATTGATTCAAATAATTTTCTCTGAACGTCAACAAGTAGAGGCTTGGCCATTGCTGATAAGTGGGGTATCACACTGTGAAAGATAGACACAACAGATTGGAAAAGCGAGAGATCGTCCGATTTGTCTCCTTCATCTGCCTTCCTCGACTTCAGATTGCCAAGATAAGGCAATAACGCTTCAAGTCGAACGGAGTCGATAAGTCTGGGACGAGCTTTTCCGAACACCGTCAGTGTCTGCAAGAGATATTCTGCATTTCTTGGGCTCCTATCATTTTGTAGAGTGACAGCCTTGTCGAATGCGTCTGATACAATTGCCTTACAGCACTTTTCTAGTGGCGAGACCGCCTTTGCCTTGTCTTTGAATAAAGTGCGAAGAAAACTTTCTAAGAAGGCTGGGTTGTGTTCATGGCGTTGAAGTGTTCGCACTAGGATCTCCGTCTGATTCGAAACTGCCACTTTGGCTCTTGCACTATCATCGACGTCATCGGCGGCCGATATTTGCGTTAACTCGGATAGCCACAGTTCCTCCAATGTCTGACGAGCAAGACCAGAGACTGAATCCTCAGGATCTTGGATTCTTTGAAGGATCATGTCGGAAATTGCAATACGCAAATCTTGTCGTTGCTCGGTTCTGTAGATGTCTCTAGAAAGATTGATACATTTCTTTCGTACTCCCACGGAAGAATCACCGAAGCACCTGAAGATAGTATGGCAGCCTTCATCTAGTAGCTTCGGTGTGATGGAAATATACTTCCCAATCAAGGAAAGAGCCGAGTCACGCACCATTGGCGACGGGTCTGTAGTACACCTAAAGATCGCTTTCATAATACCAGGCTCCTTGTCCAGAAGATTTGGATCAACCTCAAGTAATGATACAATCGACTTTAAGGACCGACTGCGGGTCTTGACTTGGTCGCTGTTGATTGAATTGATCAAAATCCGGATGATGTGGTTGAAATACTTGCACAAGCCTGAGTTGAGCATGACCAAGCGATGTGCAAGGCGCCCGTGTCCAGCAGTGATATTGCCGAGTTCAAATTCAGTCTCCAGATGGGCCGGATTGATGAGCAGCTCCCTCACAGACGCGACGATGCCAGTTATGTCCAATCCAAGATCACTAACATCATTACCAAAAGTCGTACATAACAATTCTGCCCACTGAAGAATGTAGAGACTCTTGGCGCTATCAACCTGCCAATTGTCGCTCCCCATGCCATTAAGGTGTTGTATGAGAATCGGAAATGGGCCGCTCTCAAGGATGAAATCTTCTGGCCTCAGGCCGCCTGAATTCTGATCCTCAACCAGTTGCTGAATGTTGAAGCTAATTCCTTGTTCCTCGAAGTCGAGCTCCGCTGCATCCTTTGACATTGCGTTCTTCATATTGAGGATCGCCGATGCCACCCAACCTAATATTTCCAACGCCATTATCGTCGGGACTTGGATTTCTTCGCCCTCGGCAACCAACTTCCCTGTCACGCTGAAAAACAGATCAGAAGTCAGAAACCGGAGTAGTACCTCCGCCGCTGGCCATTCCGGAGAGTTCAAAGTCACGATCAGATCTTCTATGAACAGATCAAGAAGATTTCGGTGCTTATCATCGCCAGATCTTTTAGATTCCATAGCTCTTCTCAAAAACCCTTGAACAATGCGCCGTGCATTTATATGGGCACACCCCACTAATGGTCTCGACAAAGAACGCAGCTGATGGATGGAAGAGGGTTGTTGGTTTGTCTCTGAGTCGACATCGTCTTCTTGACCCTCTTCAGGTAATGCTGATTTTTGGAGAGCAACGGCCTTATGCTTAGTACTTTCAACTTGTGGTGCGGTCGCGGTGGCCTGGACAAGTTGCATGAACAGAGCAGAAACCAACTGGATTGATTTTCCATTGGTAAGCTTGTATTGACGTGCACCCTGCTTCGCCGTGGGCAGCTTGCTTAATGAGTCCAATAACCCTTCGGTAATGGAGTGTTGCTGTTCTTGATACCTAGCAAATACCTTGGCCATCACACCCATAGCAGCTTTTCTAAGGCGCTCAAAGTTTTGTGGTCCTAGCACTGAATCCTTTTCGGCAGAGGCACTTTCGACAGATATGAGCTTCGGGCCCAAAGATACAACTGCATTAATTGCATATTCCGTATCTTTCATTTTCATATGCAGATCAGTAAAGAGCTTCAGGAATCTCTTGCTTTGTGTAACGAGTTTCAGAAGATGGTCTCTGGCCGACTTTGCTGCAGTAAACGTTGCCGCTGTCTTTCCTGTCGATCGCAGCTCAGCAACCGGAATTATGAGGTCCTCAATGATCTTCTGCAAGAACCGAGGAAGCTTAGAGCTCATCTCCTCAGGGAAAAGCTCCTTTTCGTGAAGATTGCCAAGCGCTATATTCATGAACGTCGAAGCCGCAGCCATATCGTTCTCTGCAATGCGAAGTTGTTGCTGCCATGTGGCAATCTGGTTTGTTTCGAGGTCGTGGCGCACGTCGAGGTCCAACCTATCGACAAACGTGACAGGCTCTTCGCATAACCTCTGCAGACGCTTGAGATAGTCAAGCGGAATGTTTTGTATTTGATCCAAGGCGACTACCTTCGAGATAGCCGGGTACAATCTTTCATGAGCCTTCACAGATAGTCGCGGAGTACCATCTTCGTTGGAAATAAGCGTATCGAAGAGAGCACTGGGTTGTCGAGAGTTGTCCATTGATGTATCAGGCTGTAAATGGTCTTCTTCTTCAAATATTTCAAAAAGCAGCTCTTGAAGTTTCTCCACTGCCTTCGCACTACCTTCTTTCTGAAACAATATTTCGCCATCACTGTCTAGCTTTCGTCGTTTCGGCGAGTCTGGTAGAGGCACATAACGAGCAGTTTCTGAAGCAGTTAGAGTTTCTACGACTATTCGAGGTTCCACCTTCAGTGGCGCCACTGTATTTACGCCTGTATTGGCGTGAAATGATTCTTTGTTCTGAGACAAAGTGCCGGTCGCACTTGTAACCTGTGTGGGCTGAGTAGCGACGGGTATATGACTCGTTTTTGGATTCACAGAGCTGTAATTCCTTACGCTTGCGTCTATAGAAACTGTCAGTGTCTCTAAGATACCATTTGTTTCCAACATACACTCCAGCGGCATCTTAACGGACTCGAACAGCTTCTTTGCAAAAGGACTAAGCTGTAGTGCCTGGGCCGTCGACGACCTAGCATGATTGGCGGTTCGTGCAGATCTGCGACGGGGCTTCATCCGGCTGGTGTTCAAAGACGTTAATTAAAGCTAGAAAGCTCTTCGCAACGATTGTTGGCTTACTATGATGTGGTCTCATTGCTGAGGAGATCCTGCACCTCACGGACAGCTCTCTTATATTGCTCCTGACCTCGAGGGCCGTACTTGGGACCTTTTAAATCCTCAAGAGACTTCAATACTGTAGCTTTGTCATCTGCGCTCAGCAATTCGGACTCGTGGTGAGCAGAGCCAATTTGAGGTAGAGGAATTCGATCTTTAACACCAGTCAGCAACTATGTGTTCATTCAAGTGATTGCTGAAAAACTAACCAACACCTATTGCAGGGGACGTGGTGAGCGGTGAGAATTGTAACGCCTCATCGACATTGAGGAGTCTTCTTCGTTTGTTGTGTTGAAGTGGTGTATAATGGCCATTTGCAACTGGTTGGCTGTGGTCATGACCATGGATCACGACCGAGACAGCCTGGCGTGGTGGCTGCTGCGAATTCATATTGAATGGCATACACCAGTGCCATTGAGGACCTGCAAAACCGATAACTCAATGGTTTGAGAACATGATAGGTTGCGGCGCAAATGAGAGATGAGAAGTTATTAACGGTTCCTGCGGCTCAAAGTACATGTCCGCTTCCAGTCGCAAATGTGGGTCCTGTCGTACGGCCGTCGATCGTTCCCCGCAAGGTCATTTCGAATATTTTTTTGTAGACCCTTGCGCCAATCCATCATCAAAGTCATTTCTCTTCTTAAATTTGTCCACACCCAGGGCCCAGCACCGCCTTCTACACGTTGACCACTGGCCAAGGATTCCACGTCATCATGGCAGCTATCGGCTCGCTCCTATTTTGTACTGCTTGCGGGAACTTGCTCCCTTCGGCAACTGGGCAGGAGGACGTGCTCATACCCTGTGATGTCTGCGGCACTCACAATAAAGGTGCGTTTGGCGACACTATCCTTGAGTAAGGGTTGCTGATGTGCAATACTCAGATGCATCGTCCAAGGTTATCGTCTCAAAGTCGAAACCCTCTGCATTCCCATCAGCCCTTCGCGCAAAACGATCAGCGGTACAAACCCTAACCAAAGAAGATGTCCGTGCAGATGCGCTTACAGAGAGGACGTGCCCACAATGTGGTCGGACAGAAATGCGTTTTTATACCCAGCAGTTACGAAGTGCAGATGAAGGGACAACAGTATTCTATCATTGCGAGTGCGGTTTCAAAGAGACCTTGAACAATTAATCCCACAACATAGGCCACTCGTGGCCATAGTATTTCAACTACAAGAACAGACTCCCCCCAACGCCGCCTCACATGCGCCTGATTTTTCCGAGCTGCGGATTCAGTCCCACATCTGAAATTCTTAAGCTCACTTCACCGTGACATACGAAGTCAAGCAGCGGTCACCTCGGGTATCATGGCATATTCCATCTCACCTTTACGCTCGTATTCAGCCATATCCAGAGCCACAATCACGCTCTCCCTAACCACCTGTTCCGGGTCGTTGATGAAAGTTTTCAGAGTATCTTCGACTCCCGCTTCACCTCCAAGACTACCAAGTGCTTCTGCAGCTTCGTGCCTGACCATACTCGCTTCCTGGAGGTTGCTCAATACTGTGACCAAGCTGGGAATTGAAGCGGGATGCGACAATTGACCGAAGACAAAGGCAATCTCGTGTCGGAATAGGGCAGATGAGTCTGTGAAACCAGCAGACAAGGCTTGTACAGCGGGTATAGCAGTGGGTAGATCTGGTGGTGAAGCAAGGTCTCGAAGGGCAAACATCGCGCGATAGCGTTTGAATAAAGGCAGGGAGGCGTCAAGAAGTGTTGATCGTAGAGATTCAATGGATTGCGGGGCAGATTCCAATGGCATTGGTGGTGCAGGATCGATCGATGCGAAATCACTGAATAATGTCAATTTCATAGTTCCTTTCGCGATTTCGGGTAGACAATGTGTCTCATACCTCGCCTTCAATTTCTCTGCTCTCCTCTCCTTTGAATTTTCCCATTGAATGCGATCAAGAGCGATGTCGCAGGTCTCCCTCACAACGGTAGGCTCGCTCTCATCATCTCTCATAAAGGCGAGTAGTTCAACACTTCCAACGTCTCCAAGCGCTCCAAGGGCTTCGGCAGCCTCGTGTCTACACATTGCGTCCTCTTCTCTGTCCTCGAGAACGCTCCGTAGATATGGTATCGCAGCGTCATGCTTCGTCTGACCGAGGCAGTATGCCAATTCGTGTTTCAAAAGTGCTGAAGGTGACGTGAATGCTGCAGCGATTGCATCGATTGCTGGGAAGGTCCGTGATGTAGGGGGATGTTGGCTGGCGAGATGTTTCAAGGAAAACAGAGCCCGAAATCGGCTGGCGAGAGCGACATTTTCTGAAACCAATACCTTTCGCAAAGCCGCAACAGTTGTGTCGATGGACTCTGCGCCCGATTCAACAGCATCTGATACAGCAGCAGGGGACATTTTGATCCCAAGGTCAAATCTCTTCTGATAATTAAGTTTTATGTACAAAAATCTTCCTTCAATATCTGAATCAAGTGGCTCAGAGGGCATCGAAATCATTTTCATGCCCCACTGCTCATCGTGCGGGGCAGGTCTCCCGCGGCTTTGGGTTGCATTAGCGGGTATAGTCTCATATTTACACTACTTACATTATAGAATCAATCACCATTTCAGCATGTCCTTGGAAATGGCTCCTACGTAAGGCACGATACAGTCTTTGCCTCACGAGTTGTCCTACATACTTCTTCCGGAATCAGATGCCTAGATCTTGCTGCGTTATCGGCCTGCTCTTGAACCAATATTCTGATACACTCTGACGGTACTGTACAAACATAAGATATGCTCCGTAGAACAAGAGCAAGCTTAAAGTAGTTTCGCTTGCCAACAATACCTGTATGTACTTTCTTAGGACTGCTAGTTAAGTTCCTTATCGTAGAAGACCGCCGGACGTCATTTCGATTGCCAATACTACCCCTAGCTTCACTACAAGCGAAAACACGTTTATCTACAGTAGGGGTTCAGATCATTTGCCCCTTTCGCATCCTTTAGTGGGCGATGTAGACATCACGGGTTAACGAAATCTCTGCCACTAAGGCATTGCCAATGATGTTTCAAATGGGTCTGAGGTTCCTGAGGTAAAGCGAGCTTCGTTATACCCATTTTGAAGGGGAGCTGTTTGGGGATCGATTCAGTGATCTAGGAGCTTTGAGGAGACAATGCCAGGGTCTTCGAAAAGAGAATCTCGATCGTTGAAAATAGGGAAGCCTTTGAAAATAATGCTGCTGATACAATTCCAACAAAAAGGATTGGGTTCAGAATAACGGCCTAATTGGTAATTTGATATGTACAAACCAGTCTCCAGTTCAACTCATTTCATTTCGTCTTGATATGCTTAATCCTATGCGTCCCGACCACATCCTTCGCCTTACTTGAGAGGCCTTTATCATGAATAAAATTGTTTGCGTATGCCTTAGGTACGATCTTCCTCTCATTAGGCTCCTGCACAAAGTATTCATAGCCTTGCTTGTTTGCAAACATGATAGCATCTTCTTTTGACTTGAAATTCAGATGCGTGCCTTGCATAGCATCTGATGATGACTGCCATCCCATGAGCGGATTCTCCCATCTGTGGCCTTTTTGAAGAGGATCCCAGTCCATTCGCCAGACGTGTTGGTGCCATGTTCCGGATTGCGTTGCAGTTTTTGCAGGACGATAGATGCGTACGGTGCGAGCCTGAAGATCAAGGGGAGCGCCCGATAACACAGCAGCAGGTGTAATATCTCCCGGTTCTGAGCCATCCATTACACGTCGAGGAACTGGTGAGAAAGTCCTGCACTCTATAAGTACTTGCGCTTGAGATTCCTGAGAGATCAACTCACGATGTACCATGGTCTATTGGAGCATCATAGTCGGGGCGATGATGCGGCAAGCCCTCTGATGGGCCTTCCCTTCGCACAAGTCCTGTAGGATGAGATGCATTGGCATCGCCCGGTGGGTCTGAACTGTCGGTTTTTGTGGCTGGTGCTTCGTAGAATCTCTGAATGGATTGGCTTAAATAACGAGAAGATGGCCGTAATTGTAGCCCTGAAACCCGAATCAGCCTCTGGGCAACCTTTGTGCGCGCAAGCGACATGTTGGGGATTTGTGATGTCTATTCAGCTTATGAAATTGGGGAAGAATGATTGATGCCAACGAGCCGGAGACAATTGGGGTTCAATGCCAAGGAGATTAGCTCGGCCGCAAGAGCAAAGCTTCAATTCCGGTCGTTCAGGATCACCTTCATTATCAAAGCTCTCACTCTCTCCTCTTTCTACTATCACCACTTGGGTTCAAGGCTCATCATTCGAGGTAAGCAGTACTAATACATGACTTTGTAGTCTTGTATTGTATGGGTTCCCAAATGATGCAATGGCTCACGAAGGCAGGAAATTTTCATCATGAGCTATATCACTCGTCGTGCTCTCTCGACCCTCATCCCCCCAAAGGTACGAAAGTGATCTATCTGTCCCAGGTTCATGATACTGACTTCTCAATGCAGATCGCCACACCATCCGTAAGTTGTATAACCTCATCCCAAGACATTACCGTCGATATAGCCAGACTACTTTTCAGTACCGCAAACCAAGGCTCCTAAGATTCGCCGTACGACCATATTGATCATTCCATATAACTAATTCTTGTCACCAGGCCGTCAGCGGCGGTGGATCCACAGCCCGAATGGAACGTGTTGTGGGATTCTATGAGAAGTTGCCTCGCGGTCCAGCGCCAGAAATCAAGCCAAAGGGGCTTCTCGAGCGATACCAAGCACGATATTTCGGAAAGAACTCAACTGCAGGCCGTATGTGCATCGCGCAATATCAATACTGTTTCAAATTCATCGGCTGACACTGAATAGCAATCTGGCATGCAATCATCGGCATTTTGGCCTTGGGTTACACCACTGAATACTACTTCCACCTTCGTACGTTCTTTCCAGATGATTGTTGTAAATATAGCTAATGAAGTTCCAGGTCACCACAAGAACAACGCCCATTGAATAAATGGCGTCCGATATTAGAAACCGACAATGTACATAAAATAGCATACTATTATCAAACCACATTCCTAGGCTGATTCCTTCTTTGCTTCGTCAAGAACTTCTACTGCAATTGACTTTCATTTCCCCATGTTCTCTGAAAGATAGATAGACGGGTAATAATGTGGGTGATCAGATCGAATGGCCTGTTCAGTCATTTCCAACTCGTACATTTACCAGATGTACTCCTGTGAGGCCATATAGAGGGCAAAGAATGTGTTGGACCAAGATGCATGTACCTTGACTCTGGCTACATCTTAGAGTGTTACGACACAACGGACTCCCGCCTCGGAAGCTTTGAAGCGTCGTCGGACGTGGCACAATTTCACGATATATAAAAGTCTGCTGCAGACACTGTACTGTCACTCCAGCAGAACTGTTTTCAGTATAGTCGACGGCAAATATTCGGTTCAGTCCAACGCCGCTGATGATATGGGCGTCACAAATATAGTCCATGTAGAAATAAGTAACGTTATTATGTTCCAACTTGATGCAGAGCGTCCTTTCTCTAGAAACAAATCAATGCCGCGTTCGACCAAGTCACGCCGCTGAGACCATACGATTACTGCAGGATGTTTCATTACCTTCACTATGAATTCGGGTGCCGCATCAGCAAGTCGGTGGCGCCAAGCCTAATCCGATCATCTCGGAGACACCTCTACCGTCTATCGAACAACTCAGTAGGCGCATGATTAACATTACATTTCCTTTGACGAAAGGCACATCCGATTTATTGCCTGACAAGATTCAGAAGATCTGCCTCCCCCATATCAGGGGCAGAGACTTTTGGGATTTTCACCTCTGAGACCTCCACATTGTGAATTCAGGTCGAATTACCTCACGAAAACTCCACGTATTTTGCGCTTTGCTGTGCGCATAGATCTTGCCGCTCGCCAGATTGTCCTTTTGTATAGGACAGAAGACCGCCGGCCAACCGACTTCAACGTGGCGGACACAGGGCCTTAACCAAGGTATGTCTACACCTACTTTGCCCCAAGATTTTCCTGATACTTGCGCTTGAAATCTTGGCTTCTTTGTTCTTGTCATCTAGCGCCGAAGATTCCATCTGACGATGACGATCCCGTTGGGAAAACAGACACAGAACCTGTTATGGCAGAGTTGAATAGTCGAGATGTGGTGAATCAATCTCTGTCGGTCGGCGACCTTTCGCCTGCCGGCGTTCCTGCGACCAACCACTACAATTCACCTAAAGAAGGGGACGAGGCGAAGCAGTTAAGTGAGAAGCAGGGCTACGTAGCAGGCGATACGAGACAAGATTCACACGAGGGCGGGCCAGTTCAGCCAGTGGATGTGAACACAGCTCTTGTGAGGCATTGCCCATATATAATGATGGTATGTACTAACTGTGAACCAGACAATTAGTACGTCTGACTCGACAAACGGGCGTATGAACCCTTTAACCGCAGCGTATGCGAACGGCAGCTCGAATGTGAATGATGCAAGCGGTGGATCTGATACTGATACAAGTCGGTCTGATGGCGTTCGCGGTTCGCATGTAGATGGGTCGGGTGCTGTGAAGAAGACAAGCTTTAAACCGGTGTCTTTCGCCAAATACTCCGTCAGCAAAGTTGTGTCGTCGTCTCCTACAGCGAAAGCAGCTGCAGATAAGGGTAGGACTGCAAAGAACTGATTTTGGCTTAGCTAACTTGAGTAGGGACGTTGTCGGCAAGCCCGTCTTTAGCGACCGTCCAACCTAGCAGTCGACCTCGACTCATAGCTAAGTCAGGAAGTGGTCTTCGTGACGCCTCATTGAAGACATACAAGCCGGCTGGTAAGAACGGTACTGGTCCAGATCCTATGCAAGTCTGGAACAAGAATAGAGGTGCGCTAATACTTCCCTACTGAGAATGAGACTAATTTGGATCCAGCCGCACCAGCACCTTCGACGAAGCATCTGACGGATGAAGAGCTAAAGCAGCAATACGGAATTCATATGACCTCACGCATACAAGCGGATGGTGATGGCAAAGAATCTAAGTGGGCAGACATTGATGACGACGAAGACGATTGGGCACCCGATACGATCGAATGGAATGATGGCACGAAAGTATCCCTAGGCCAAGCAGATATCCCTCAACCCGTCAGAGACGCCAAGCCTGCAATGTCGTCTATTGAACCAGCCCTAGCCGCACCGACTAAGAAATTGCAGCCACAGGTTCCAAGCTCTGTTGGTCCGAATGCAACAATCCTCAAAGTTGGACAGAATGCAGAGAAGCACGCGAAGGCCATTACAACTCATCCAAAAGGCGCTGTGGAGAAACCGGTTGCTTCATCAACCAAAACGCCCGCTCCAGTACCGGCAAAATCACCCTGGGCGCCGCTTCCTCCTGTCGAAAAGTCTCCAATTACTTTTGTCCCAGATTCAAGCATTTCTCAGCCTCAAGGTTACTTTGCACAATTTGGACAGCAACAGCAAGCTTCTTCTCCTGCAAAATCGCCAACTCATGAAATATCAGCTGACGACTTCAACCGAAATTGGCGTGATGCGCAACCCAACGGACCCAGAGAGCTTTACATGCCCAATTCGGGTCGCTACGAAGCAGTGAACGAGGGCAGACGTCGACCATCAAGGAATGAGCCTCACCTCAGGCAACCATCCGTACTGCAACGACCAAATGCGACCGATTCTCGTGGCCCAGCTGAGCCATCCGCAGCATTTCAAACAAGCCGTCTGAGCGGTGATCAGGAACGGGGGCAGTGGGGCCGTCGCCGAGCATCCTCAAATGTTAGCGGTGGTAGTGGGCAATTCGCTCGCCGCATGTCCACCAGCAAAGCAGGCGACTTTACCAAAATACAGCCTGGTGTGCCTCAGACTCATCAAGTTGCCCCCCGTGGAGCATCCCCTACTCAAATTAACCACGATTCACCCAGACTTAGTCACGTCTCATCTGAAGCTGTTGGATCCTCCGCTCCCATTCCAGAGACGGAAGCTCCAGCGCAATCAGTAGAGGATCCTGTTATCGTTCAAAAACGTATTATGGCCGAGAAACGTGAACTTGCACGTAGGCGCAGACAAGAAGAGGAAGAACGAGAGGAGGCCGCAAGGAGGGAGCGCATTCGTTTGAAACTGGAAGCATTGGGTCCGTTGCCAGATAAATCATCAAATAAGGCCGACCTCGTGTCTGCCACCGGAGTCCCTCCATCACTGAAAGCTACCGAAGACAATATCACCTCCGTGCCTCAATCTCCCCCCAAACCCCCGGTTCCTGAAGCCACCGGAGAGCCAAAACAGTATGGGATGATGAAGGTTCACCATCCAGATACTGTCAAGAAGATGATGCCTCAAAGTCACGCCTCACAACAGCTCCTTCAGTCATCCACTATGGACCCGTCTACTTTGTCTTCCTATGCAGCACACAACGTCCAGGAAGCACGTTCTGACCCATTGAAACCGTCACGGCTTGCAAATGACGGTATACGGCAAGGCAGTGACGATGTCGTACGGCAGCTGGACAGAGCCCAAGAAAACAATCCGGGCGACGTACAGGGGAAGGGTTGGAGCGACACTCTGAGTAATGGTAATGCTCCTACTCCTTGGGCTGCATCACGAGTTGAACAGCAGGCACCAAAGGTCTCTGTATGGGGCTCGACGAACAATGCTTTGGGCAATGGTACTTTTGACCGTAGCCTCGCCGAATTCCGTGGAACTCGGGGTCAGCTACCTCCCCCAGGACACGGGGCCCGGTCGACTCTGTGGTCGAATGATAGATCACCATTCCCTGGTGTAGACTCACAGTTCTCTACTTCTGTCATTGGACATTCGGACACTTCTCAAGGATTACCATCACCTGATGAGCAACCGCTTGCTGCGAACAGCGAAGTTGATTCTATGCCACCAACTTCACGCCCAGTGCCAATCGGCCCACCCCAGCCACTACATGCAGCTTCATTAGCACCTGGATCACGCCCATCATCGGCGGGCCTTGCAGGTTGGAATAACTTCCATGCGGTCGCTGCTAGAGAGGACAGGGCAGCTAATGACAGGTATCGTCATGATGTTGCGACACGTCTAGAGGAAGAATCCAGGGCAGGACTGCGTCAACAGCCGCACGTCACATACAACGAAACATGGCGTCAAGTGGACGCAGGGGAACAAGCTGGCCAGCGACAGATCATCGGAGTATCCCGGTCGACTGGTATACCTCCTCAATCAATTCCTTCATTTGGGAACGTTGTGGCCAACCCCCACGAATTGATAATTTCCAGGCCCTCTGGTGTTGCCAGTGGAACTCCTCAGCGAGCTTCACGTTTCTTCCCAAGCGGAAGTAACAATGGACTTGTCTCACATGAGCGCAGAGCAGCTACTTACAGCCATCCTGAGATTCCGTCCTCACCGTCTCCGCCGCCACCTGAGGAACTAAGTCATCCCGCCTTCTATGGCGATATCCATCGACCTCTCGTAAGCTTGCCGAAACCAAAAGCAGTCGTAAGGCTTCCTCCCAAAGATCCGCCGCCGCCACCAACGCCAGTTCAACGTGCGACCCCTACTCCACAGACCTGGTCAGCCGTCGTTGGTCAACGGGCCGTGTCTACGCCAGCTCCGAAAAGCGGATCAATGCAACAGGCTCAACCCCAAAATTGGCAGTCAAAGATTAACGCTCTTTTCGATCAAAAAGGTTACAATGGAGAGAGGAAGCAATATCTTGCGGTTGCACCGTCAACCAAGGATATGCTTGATGTTCTGACTGAGACAGAGATGACTGTCTCTTTACCTATTTCCGGTACTGCAAGCCCAAATCATCAGTCTAGCGTGACTTCAAAAGACGTCGAGGAAGAAGATGAAATATTCGAAGATCGAATTCCAGGATCTCTGCCGGTCGTGAAAGTCCCTCTAGAAGTGCCTCTCCTTGCTTCGCAACCTCTACCTACTCCTCGCCACCGACCAAGATGGATGAGAAATGTGGATCCTATCAGTGCTACATTTTATCCTCTCGATGGTGATTTGGCGAAAACGGCAAGCATTGTCGTCTGCCTTCCAGGTAGCACATCTGCCAGAAGAACAGTACCAACCAAGCGCATTGAGCATGGAGGTGGCATCTCGAAACCACAAAGACATAACAACAAAGTACGGCAACGAGGAACAAAACCGCGAGAAGCGTCTGCAAACTTGAAAGTAAAGAATGGTTCCAGTCAACAAGAATCAACGAGCAACCATGGTCCTTCATCAAGGACTGGCATTACGCACCAATCATCTAATGGATGGAAAGGTCCCGGTCCGACCCCCCCTGTTTCACGTTGATTCTTATTGGACCTGGTGCCGTCTGAGAAAACCATCACAAATTCTCCTCGTGAGTTGGCGACCCTAAGCTTGCATAGCTGAAGGGCAAGGGTAAAACAGGCAATACGCTATTCGTGGTAAACTTCATAATGGTTTGTCTCCGTCCAAACCGTTGTCCAAATACATTCGAGCATCTCGAGATGCAGATATGAGATGATGGTTATAATCTGTCTTCGTCTCTCTGCCGGAAATGGAGCAATGGCGGAGGTTCTTCGCCCTCCAAGCACGATCGTGCTCGTTAATACTACTTTGTCTGATGTTTTGATTGCAACCACCACATCAACATTCTTGTTTCTGTTTCATGTTACATTACGATCTCCTATTCTTGCTGTCCACCGACCGAGTTCATCATGAAGAATGTTCACGGAATGGATAGACAGGACATCAAAGCCTAGCGCGAAATATGGACTATGGAGGAGCTGCCTGTCTTTTTGCGAACGGAAGCAGATGATCTAGCTGAGACATCAGATCCAGGATTCGACGCATGGCTAGCTACTGTACTACGCCGCACTGTACTTACTGTACGATAACTATTCTCGGTACTGTTAGCGGAATTAATTGTTCTTTGTACTTCTCGATTTCCTGCTTCGTTTGCAAGGTTTTGTTACTGTTCCACGTAGCTACAGATCAGCTCATCCCAGTCTCGGTGTAGTCCAATGATGAAAGCTAGTGACGAGGCAACCTTCGACCTCTTCCAAAGGTTATGCGACACATGGATAGAACAAGATCTTTCAGGTCGCGTAAAAGCTAGCTCCAGATTCGAAGCAATCTTTTGTCTGAATGCTCTAACAAATCTTGTACGATGCAGGGAATTTCCAAGGCTTAGGTTCGTTGGCAGGGTAAGTGAATCCTTTCAGGTGTAAATGTGTTGATTGAAATGTACAAGTGAATGATTGGTTTCCCAACCATCCTCTGCGCCCTGCTCGCTTCATCTCCCCATCTCTCCTTCTCACCTATCTATTGTATATTACAATGATATCACCTCCAGTGCTTTTCGTCGTTCTTCTCTCTAATCAGACAAAACAGAAGAATTGTTGTCAATAACTTTGCTTGACTCTCCATGCTCTAATCCCCATTCGCATTCATTCTAACCAATGATCAGTTTTCCTTCCTCAGGAAAATCATATGCTGGGACTTCCAAGTTCAATGGCGCAGGACCCTTTCTAATTCTTCCAGAGATATCATAATGACTTCCATGGCAAGGACAGAACCAACCACCAAAATCACCAGCTTCACCAATTGGCACACAACCCAAATGTGTGCAGATACCCAACATCACAAGCCATTCGGGATTCTTTACTCGATCGCTATCGGGCTGGGGGTCGCGGAGGGATTGCCAGTTCTCTGCTTCGGCTTCTTTGATCTCATCGGAGGTGCGGTGACGGACAAAAACGGGCTTTCCACGCCACTTGATGATGACCTATGAAGAAATAATTATCAGCACCGTTCGCGATGGGTCGGAGATCGATATAAAATTTGGTTTGCTTTTCAGAATTAATCGGCGGTTGGATTATTCTAGCAGATCTTAGGCAATGGATTTGTAGCTTACGTTCTTGCCCTCTGGGATGGTAGTCAAATCAAGTTCTACCTTGGCTGAAGCAAGGACATCTGCAGATGCAGACATGTTGACCAAAAAGTCTGCGAAATCGTTCGAGTCAGTCTTCTATCTAACCAGTTGCTGTCTTGAAACAGCTCGCACAGCAAAAAAAAGCTAGGCTTTGTCTTACCTTGCACCGTAGCCTTTGCACCAGCAGCGGCTAACAAACCCATTGATCCCGCAACGAAATATGAAAAGACTCGATTCGAGATCTCAGGGCGCTTGCTGGCGTATTTACCGAAACTTGGCACTTTGTACGAGGACACGCCTCCACCGCTGAATGGGCTGTCGAATGATGAGCCTCCTGTTTTTGATGTGGCGTTTCTTTGCTGCTGTTGCTGTTGAACGGAGCTTGCGGCAACCACCACACGCGAGGCATTGGCTGGCAATGAGTGGCGAGTCCATGCGCGGACAGCGCTAGAGGCAGACGAGGTGAGAGGAGCCATCTCGAAAGCGAGGTGAGGGGGTTGAGACGTCAAGGGTGGTGGTTGAGTCGAGCGTGAAGATGAAAGGCGACGGTGATGAAAAGTGGTTCTGGACAAAGGTAAAGGTCAATGAGAGTTAGCTTTCGCACCAATGTGATTGGCCAATGCGGATTCAACTCCAATTCTTCCCGATCATCCACTACGCATCTATTAATACAGTACAGTCCACACCCATCACAAGGTATAATTGGTATGTTGGCTCTATCTGCATATCAACGGCATCCATTGACTTGTTTGGATGTATGCCGTTATCATCATACACGATGTTGGTGAAATATGTCTTATTTGATCCTTTCAATAATACAAAAATGGCGTACCTAGCCTTCTAATAGGAAGTGTCTTAATACTATGTATATCTCCCTTGTTCCAAGTCGCACCTCATAAATCCCAAAACGCCCGGATCCATGCAAGAAACGAGCGGAATCATTAACATTGGAAAATCTTCGTTGTCGTATCAATTTCATCCAGTCATTTCTACGTCTCCATGAGATGCGTGAAGATGATTCGACGGTTGCACAGTCCGGTCGGCCATTGGACTTCCTTGGGTAGGTGACAATATTGTTTGGTGCATCGCTGCAGCAGGCGGAGGCTGCTGAGGATAAACGCCAGTCATTGCCGTTCCATTCATACCATTCACCTGGCCTGGCTGGGCCATCGCTTGCAACTTTTCCTCAGTCTGTGGAGCTGGGTGTTGTCTGTCTAGAGTAGTCTGGCCAGCCTCGACTGAGACTCCGTTTGCTGCTTCACGAGCTTTCTTCTCTTTGAATTGCTTAAATGTGGTGGTCCTTGGTATCACATCCGACAAGAATTCTAGATTATCGATTCTGGCAACGGCAGTCGCTGAAGATATGTCAAATTCGTGAATCGCTAAAAACCAGGGGAGAATGATATACCGAAGTCTTTGTATTGGAGATTTCTCCTGGGTTTTCGCTCAGACTTGACAACATTATGTGCTTGCTGAGTCAACTGTCTGATAAACATTTCCTGTTCAATATCAGCGAACAAGTATCTCATATCGTGATTTAACAAGCATACAGTTGCTATAGATATCGCAAACGCAGCACTATTGGAACACTGAGCTATATCATCATCCATAGCAATGATTTTCTTGACTCTCGCCACTGATTCATGGAGATTAGTTTCGTGTCATTGTCATTTTGCAGACAGCATCATTGAACCTACGTGGAAGGACAGAGGAGCCGGTCACTTCCTCTTGGGCCGAAATTGGTGCATTGTTGTAGGGCATATTGAAAAGTAAGAATCGTGGCACACTCGATATCCGCAACTGAAATGATGCGATCTGTGTCGTGAGCCTTGCTTGTGATGAAAGAGATGGTAGCCTTTGAGCAGAACATTAAAGTGGAATTTGAGATTAGACCAAAAAAGGCTGACTTGGCCAATGCCGGTAACACGAATCGAGTGAGGAACAGGCCAGGCAAGCAACAGGTATGCACGAGATTTGTTTCTTCGGCGAGAGAAGAAGAGAAAGGTTGTATTAAGACCCTGAAGGCCGTTGACCGTCCTCAGTGGGAAGGTAGAGGAGTATTTGAAATCCTATGTCGTTTGATATACGCGTTTCTTCCATGGAAGACCTTCAGCGCGTCTCAAAGGAGTTGGTTCACTTGTTTCCCAAAGCGGAAAGGCCGAGCTGATAAAGTGTCCTGAACCTCAAACAATCAGCACAGCACTTTCCGATGCAAACCAATAGTTGTAACGGCGCATGACGAGCAGATTGCCTTTCACTCTCATTTCTGCACTATCGCAGAATATGAATGTTGTCCTTTTGGTATGAACCGGCGCTTGTCACAGCGAGAGGCAGCCCAGCGCCGACCATCCTTTCCGAGTCGCACCCAATCAAGACGCTTCTCTGCGATCTCAGCAGCTGAAGAGGGTAGTCAACATGATTCGAATGCGCCTGCACAACACGCAATCACTGAAGAGATTGCTGAGATCAAACGTTATGAAGATTTCACAACCATTGACTGGGTCCAAGATGCTGCTCGGGAGCAGCTCAGAAGAAGGGCTAGGCGGCGGGAGAATGCTGGTTTCTTTGCAAGAGATGGCGCATTAGGATGGAGACGCAAATTATATGACACATATGATGCTGGCCAGGCATGGCTTGTGGTAACATTAGTGGGCATTACCATCGGGATCATCGCCTCGGCCCTCAACATCATTACCGAATGGTTGTCTGACATCAAATTGGGTTACTGCACGACCGCCTTTTACTTGAATGAGGGCTTCTGCTGCTGGGGGGCTGAGAATGGGTGTTCTGAATGGAAAAGATGGACGGGGTTTGGCCTGGCGAACTACATTATCTACATCTTGTTCTCCGTATGATTGTCTGGTTTTGTTCTGAATGCTTTGATCTAACAGCCGCAGATAATCTTTGCTTTCGCATCCGCATTCCTCGTCAAGGAATATGCGCCTTATGCAGCAGGCTCAGGAATCTCAGAGATCAAATGCATCATCGCTGGCTTTGTGATGAAGGGTTTCCTCGGGTTTTGGACGCTTCTTGTGAAGGCGCTCTGTCTACCATTAGCGATTGCGTCGGGATTGTCTGTCGGCAAGGAAGGTCCCAGCGTGCACTATGCTGTCTGTACTGGCAATGTTATTTCACGGTATTTTGATAAATACAAACGCAACGCATCGAAGACCCGCGAGATCCTTACAGCGACAGCAGCAGCGGGTGTCGCTGTCGCATTTGCAAGTCCCATAGGGGGCGTATTATTCTCCCTTGAAGAAATGGCCACATACTTTCCCTTGAAGACACTTTGGAGAAGTTATTTCTGTGCTCTGGTCGCAACAGCAGTGCTGGCAGCTATGAATCCTTTCAGGACCGGTCAACTAGTTATGTTCCAAGTCAAGTATGACAGAACCTGGCACTTTTTTGAAGTTCCCTTCTTCATATTTCTAGGAATATTCGGTGGCTTATACGGAGCATTTGTGATCAAATTCAATCTTCGTGCTCAAGCATTTCGGAAGAAATACCTGTCCAAATTTGCTGTGCCAGAAGCAGTCATCCTCGCAGGTGCAACAGCGATCTTATGTTATCCCAATATGTTTCTACGAATTGATATGACTGAAATGATGGAAATTCTGTTTGTCGAATGTGAAGGACAGCACGACTACGATGGCCTTTGCGAGTGAGTTGTCCGTCTTTTACGATATACGCAACAACTGACCACGATACAGGGTCCAGAATCGTTGGCGCATGGTGGCCTCCCTTCTGGTAGCGACAATTCTCCGCACTGGCCTCGTCATCATCTCTTATGGTTGCAAGGTTCCTGCTGGAATATTTGTCCCTTCAATGGCTATCGGTGCTTCTTTTGGGCGTATGGTTGGGATTTTAGTCCAGTCACTACACGACTCATTTCCGGATTCTCGATATTTTGCCACTTGTGAGCCTGATGTGCCTTGTATCACTCCGGGCACATACGCATTTCTTGGGGCAGGTGCAGCTTTGAGTGGCATTATGCACATTACTGTCTCTGTAACCGTGATAATGTTCGAGCTCACTGGGGCTTTGACATATATCCTGCCAACTATGATTGTTGTCGGTGTCACGAAAGCCGTTGGCGACCGATTCGGCAAAGGCGGTATTGCTGATAGAATGATCTGGTTCAACGGGTTTCCTTTTCTTGATAGTAAGGAGGTTCACAGTTTCGGTGTACCAGTTTCGCGTGTTATGACCAGCACCGTCAAAGCCCTTCCCGCAACTGGACTTACGATTCAAGAAGCAGAACGAATGCTGAATAGGCATCAAGTCTCTGGCTTCCCCATCGTTGAAGACCTTGATTCAAGGATCCTTCTCGGTTACATCGGTCACACAGAGCTACGATACGCTATTGACAAAGCCAGAAGAAGGGGTCTTGTTTCCCTATCCGCCAAATGTCTTTTCATCTCTCAAGAAGCCCTCGAAGCCCAAACCCCCGCCAGTATCAATAATCCTATCGTTGTCTCCTTCGATGACGACGGAGCCTCTGCATCCAGTATGCGCGATCAAACCGTTGACTTCAGCCACGTCTGTGATTCTACTCCACTCACCGTTCATCCACGACTCCCCCTTGAGACTGTTATGGAAATATTCAAGAAGATGGGGCCTCGAGTCATACTCGTGGAATATCAGGGTTGTCTCACCGGTCTCGTCACCGTAAAGGACTGCTTGAAATATCAGTTCAAAGTCGAAGCTCAGGAGAACACTAGGGCGGAAGATTCCTTCGCTGTGGTTCCAGATACTACCACATTTCAGGACATGCTGCAACGTGGAGTGGATTGGTTTGCAGATCGAGTTTTGGCCTTGTCGGCCGGACGATTAAGGCTGAGATCAAGTCCTAGGATGAGAGGAAGAGGTTGGATAAGAGTCAACGGCGGTGGACATGCTCAGGCCGATTCTATAGCGGAAGCGACTGAGATTTTGGATGGAACGGAGGATATCAATCTCGGGAACGGCGTCGAACTCGATGATACAGATCACGATAGGAGACTATAACGACGAAATTTTGTACATAGACGTCATCAAATGAATGATCACAATGCCATGTCAATTGCCTACAATGATACAAATGCCCAAAATTAATCTGGACTCGCCCACGGTTTCCATTTTTACCGAAGGTATCTCTATGCCGATGAAACAAACGCAATGCAGTTCACTCGACAACATAACGCTCAGGTCGCTTGTTTGAATACTCGGAACTGGTCTTGCAGTGCAACCCAACCCCTGAGACACTACAACGGTCATCCCGGGATGAAGGTCAAGGTCTACCTAACTATACATAGCATGTATATGCATGATTATGCAAATCTGATCAAGTAGCACCGGGGGGGGGAAATGTGATATGTCGAATCAGCACACCCCAACTGAAACATTTGAGACATGGTAGGCTTGCATGAGTATACATAGTATATGCATGCAGTACGATAATTACCTTAGTACTGTGATTGAACATGGTTGAGGATTCATTAATTACAGTATTTTGGGGTCGTCGGGTTTCAATGGTTTGGGGAGTGTAGTTAATACCTTAATTATTGGATTCTGTGAAATCGGGTTCAAAGTGAATACCTACAGAGTACCAACTTGTACCCAGGTAAGCGATGTACCTAAGAGTGAGGCAGGTGGCGGTTACGTGCGCGTATGCTGAGTAATTATTGGATGGCTACGGTACTGGACAATCACCCACCTTTCATCTGCCTCCAAGGCTCTGGGCCATGACTCCGTAGTAAGAGTACGTTTTTCCTTTCTCTGTAGTGGCACATCAGGAATCCCAATGGGAGTAATCTTCCAAGTCTTTGCCAGTATTTCGTTTGCTTATGCACAGGATGATCGACCGTGCATACTGTACCATCCATCAGACTTTACTCTGGTATGCATTAATTATCAGCCAGCCAGAGCGGGATCTCCATCCCAGTAGATGTCAGATACTCAAAGTAGCTACGGACAACCTTGCTGCTGTACAATAATGTACCTCCGGATCTCTGTAACTGCAATTCGAAGAACAAAACACGAGACTTGGCTGTTTTGCCCATGTTGAGCCGGGACTGAAGCCCGCATCATCTGCGAACTCGCATTGCTGGATCACAAGAAGCGCATTTACTGCCGAAACAGCAAGTTGCGAGGAGCTGATGGTGATCGTCCGAAGGTTCGCCATCTCTCCTATTGCCAAAGAGCAAATCGCTGAGCGGATATCTACCCCGGAGCTTGAAATCTGATGATGTAGCATAAAAAATGCCGTAAAGAGTAAAAGAGCATGTTGAGAGAGTATGGACTAGATCGCTTTCATGCGCGATTTTCTGATGCGACATCCCATTGCACCTCTATAGAATATCTTGTTAGTCAACAGCATCGCGCATTCGTCTTGGCCCAAAGAGCGAACCGCAGATCGATGTTGGACGGAGTTACCGATGACTGTCTGCTCTGCTGTGTAAATTGTAGCATCGTACGTAAAGGCCAATGCCGTGTTCTCACTGGCTGAAGCGACGGCATACCATGCGGAGACTCTTCACCAGGTCGTGGACCTTCTTCAGTCCGTGTGGGAACTGACCAAAAGCCAATCTCACACTACTTGATGATTAACCGCAAGCTGGACTCACAGTCTGATTGAGGCCAAGATGCAAAAAGGCATTGGCGATCGAAGTTTTCAATGACTAGAGTTATTGAATCTTCGTAACCAGTGGGTGTATAGAATGTGAACAATAAATGTGATACTGGCGATCGTCTATTTCGCTGTTGTTGAGCCCTCGTTTCAGAAACCTGACGGAGACAAGGTCGTTCGCTTAATAGCGACGGAGGTGTTATATTCACGATTAGGTGGCTGTCACCTCAGTCTCGTCTCAGTCCGTCGGCCACATGCCAGCCTGCCTTATCACTGATTAATATCGTGCAGAGCTTTTGTTGAACTGCAAAGACCGATCAAGTGTTAGCTACTGCTCAAATCTTCGCGAAGACAACGCCTTCAAGGTTCAAGGACGTACTGTAGCTGCCTCCCGTCATCTTCCAGGCACCATCGTAGAAGCACCGTAATTGATGTGCACTCGTGTTTTGCCCATAAGTTCAGCCTCTGTCAGGCTGACCGGAGTTCTCCATAGGTACCTTACTGTAAGTAAAGAGTACCGAGTCGGCCAGGGCGTGAGCCTGTACAGCGTGCGCACTGACACTACATGGCACATCCTTGTCGTAAGGGCTTAGTGTCACTGTCAAATTGTCAGCAAATCATGACTTCTAGACTCGATCAGGAATTGTAGCCATGCGCTTGTGCGCTTGTTCCTGGCCCATTTTCTCGTCCATGTGGATTGTGGTAGGGTACTAAAGAGGATTCGGAGTATCCTCCCAGGGTATGGTCGACAGATGTACAGCACCATACCCTAGTACGTAGGTAGTGTAGTGTAGTATGGTACAATGGTATAATGGTATAATGGTACATAGTACATGTACAATGGTACTGTACCTGGTAAAGTTGCCCTAATTGTTACCTTTGGCTGATGGTTGGTGTGTGTGATCATGTCCCCATTTTGTCCACCGTCTGCCCACCACACTTCCGACCATGCAATCTCATGTCCGTCTATCCAGACCCTTTTAGGTCTAAGACTCAAGGGTAGCTGCTCCACCATGAGCATGGTGCTGTCTCCAGTTTCTTTAGTCCTTCTCCTGAATTGCCTTCCTCCCATGCTGGCCGAGCCGGAGACCCTGTACTGTAACCTGTGCTACCTACTACATCCCAACTATCAAAATACCTTGCCCCAATGCACGTTTCTTCTCCTTCTCCTCTTGCTGTCGTTGTCTTCACCTGTTGCCCCTCTCTGCTTGCTTTCGTGCCTTGCATGTCTCTGGATTCTTTCCTCGCAAACGACCTGCAGTCTCCAGAGCTGTGACAGTTGTTCGCTCAACTGTACCCTCCGTTGCATCCTAACAGGTGAGCATTCAAATCTCGATATTGCTGTTTTGCTTTCAGTGCCAATAGCGGGCAGGCTTCGCAAATTCGCTTGTTCATCAGTTTGGGCCGTTAAAGGGCATTTCATTGCATTCTCATCGCCCGAGTTGGCGATTTGACGACCTTCTCTAACATAACATTCATAACAGAATTTTCGAGGGTATAGAGCAGAGCAGTCGACATCATGGGTCCATCTTTGAGAGACCATTCCTCCTTCGTGAGGCCATCTACTAGAGATCGACCATCGACAAGGGATCAAGCAGACACTTCGCTCGTTGTCCCAAGTCGAACATCGTCACTGCATTCGCGTATCACGCAGCCAATCCCGTCTACTTTGAATATCAAACCTTCTCAACGTACCCCCAAGACTCTTACACATGCCTACATGGTGTGCGGTGTCGGCCGTGAACCTTCACAATGGGTTCGCGCCCCTCCCCCACCACAAGGCAAGATTGGACATATGAAGGGCGCAGTCAGTCAATTTTGGTTGCCAGAGATCTTGGGGAGCTCGCCGAGGCTTGAAACAGACAATGAAATTGCAAGGGCTTTACATGCTTCCATGAGGGTAAGGACAAGAATTGATGTCTTCATAGGGGCTCTCAAATACTGATCCTTGAGCAGGCTTGTTTCCCGCATGACGTCGAAATTTGCACGGGACGCAGTCAACCACATTGTGTCCACCATTCCTTCGTTCTTCAACAAGACTCGTCACATACTCTCTATGGTATCGCATTGAGAGTTTGGTCGCGCGCCGATGAGAAGCGAGCGGAAACCATTCGTGATCTCCGACGACGCACCGAATCCGATTATTATGATCAACCCGACGAGACTTACTGGATTCCTTATTGTCTGAGTTTCTTGTCTAGATATCCTCTATACAATCTTCTCGGTGATTATCTTCGAGGCATGTGGATCCATTGGAATAAAGCGACGAATCTTTTCCACGCTGAAGAAGTATCGCGCATTCTGAGCTTCCCAGCTCCACGACTGAACGATTTGGTCCGCATTGATATGAAAGATTATGCTCTCTGCTATCAGTTCCCATCGTCACCAACTGGCTTCCAAAACTTCTCGATGTGGCCATTGTTTACTTGTCTGTCTATTCCAAACATTGTTGGAGTGTTGGAAGCTGCTGTTTCGCCAACAAGAAGAATCATCTTTGTCAGTCACTACCCAGCAATGCTTACCGTCGCTGCTGAAACCATTCGATTCTGCGTGCGCGTGTATGAATGGAGTGGACTTTACGTCCCAGTCGTGCATGCTCGACACGCAAAAGATTTAGTACAGGAGCCTGGTCCATACATTCTGGGTGTGACGGCAGAATGTCGATCCCTCTTCACTGCTCCCTCAGACGCGCTTGTGATCGATCTCGACCGCAACTTTGTCCTGACCTCAAGCCCACCTAACATCCTCACACCTGGACAAAGAACCAAGATGATCAATCGTTTGACCCAGGCTTTGAACGGCGACGTGACTCCATCTGGTGTACCACAGCATTTGAGGTCAGCATACGCCGGTGGAAAGCTTATCCCAGCTGGTCAGATTATCGTGATGAGAGGAGAAGTTGAAAGCGTCCAAGACCCTGCCTGGTGGAACCAAGACAGTATCATGGCTGTTATGGATCATGTCTGCGAGAAATTGGTAAGTGCAATGAATTCGAACTTTGTAATATCCCGACTAACAGAGTCATAGGGACGCAATACTGGAGTGAAGGCCATTTTCGGCGGTTCTGTTAAGAAACCGTTGATGACGAAGGTCTCTATGCGTCACTTGAATGAAATCGTCCGCGAGCGCAACCAATATTCTCGAGATGCCATGGAAGCTTGGCAAGATTTCATCAACCTCAAGGGCCGTATGGATACGGAACTTTCCAAAGTTACCAAGCGCAGCAACTTCCTCGAGCAAGAGTTGGAGACTTGGAAATCACAGTTTCTCAAGTTCCAAGCATTTGCTGAGCAGCTCAATAAAGAAGTTTCCGAGCTACGCGTCAAGATTGAGGGTCACAAGCGTGAAAATCGTCGCCTTACAGGTCTCATTGACCAACAAAAGGACGATGTCGCTCGCCTTACGCTTCGTCTCTCTGGCACAGAGAAGCAAAGAGACAACGCGCTCGAAGCTCTTGTTCTTCAACAAGAGATCGCGGAAGATCTGGAGCGCGAACGCAAGCGCAACAGGAAGGAGCTTTCTGCTCTCCAACACACAAATGGTACTCTCAGCCGCCAACGCGACGAGGCCCAACGTGTTGTTGTCCACCTCCGCAGCTTGATCCACGGTCAAACACATCACATGGAACACATCGTTCGTTCTCTCAGCACTGCTCCAGAACTGACCGACTACATCAAAGAAGGTTACGAAGAAGACGTTGAGGAAGAAGACGAGGACGAGACGACAGCTCCAATTGGTGAACCCAAGGAACGCATCCTCAGCCCATCACCAGCACCAGGAGAGATTGAAAATCTTACACCAGAAGTCGAATCCCAATTATTGAACTCCGCACGAAAGAACAAGAGATTCTCTACGCTGAGCTTCTCCGATGTTGCTGACCGTGTTCTGCGTGATAAGACCGATGCAATTGCCGATATTATCCGCAATATTAGCGAACAATGTGCAGCTGCAGTTGAAGGACTTCAACTTGTTCGCGATGCTGATGATGACGAGGAAATTGAACAGGAGGGTGCAATTGGCGCTGAAGGTGTCGTTTTGGCTGATGGGAGTGCCAGCGACGCAGGTGCGTCAATCCATCCGACTAGCACTACCTCGGAAAATGGAGCCGAATCTACCGTCGGAACTGTGGACGAAGACCAGGAACACTCTGGTTATCTGACCCCCTCAAACCGGGCATCCTCCATTCCCCCAACTCCAGATCTAGTTCACAGATCATCGACTGCCATGTCCATGGCTTCTAGCGCTGCAACATCCAACGCTATCTCCGAGCTCCAGGCGACCCGTGATCGGGCAAGCATTCAAGCCAACCCAAAAATTGTTGAAGACGACGATGAAAATGCCCATGAGGTTCAAAGCGAAAGTGGTCAAATCCGAGATGCTGGCATTGTTGGCGCCAGCAAGCGTGTCGCCACAGACGCAGAGAACTCTCGTCCCGATACTGCCAGAACTTTGGTCGCATAGATGGAGATGCGACCCGGAGGACAATCGTGGAAATGACCTCCATGTTGACCATTAACGAGTCATCTCTCTGCACCCTCCAACACCTCGAACCGACCTATTCTTCCACGGGGTACACCAAACCGAATCAATTCCCTATCTACACAATCTACCACATTTGGCAACCACAGATTGGCCCTTTGCCCGCCAGATCCCTTTGTTTGGATATACCTCTCCGATATTCCCCCTCCAAAGTTGAGTTTTGGGGGGGAAATGAAAATTTCAGTTTGCTTTCGGCGTTATAAATTTGAAGATATATGCAGGCGAAATGTGTCTTTGCTTGTCCTATTTTATATATACTTGTTATTGTTTCCTATACACGTTTGCGAATCTGGATACCACCACCACCACCAAATGAATGGGGCGATGAAGGCGCAAGTTTCCTTTTACCTTTCCTAAATTTAATTCTCAAACCTTTCTCATTTGATCTCTGATTTGAATCTTGATCAAGCCCAATCAATATACGTATGTTATTGTACTGGATTGTAGTATTGTGCTATGTTATATCACACTACTCATCATCCCATAACAATAAATATCATCCAGTAAGTTAGATACAATGCAACATAAAAAAGAAATTTGGAACTCTTCACCATTAATATTAACATGAATAACGTATCCTTGTCCTTATTATCATCCTTCAATATCATTAATATCATAATATTAATATCAATGATACGACTTGTAACTTGTTCTCTCTAGGTTGGGTACCTGCAGTAGCTGACACTGTAATTGTACTGTAATTCCTGAAGAGAGTTCATTGGATGATGAGGGAGGTATTGTATTTATTTCAAGATAGTTATGTAGTCAATCGTATTTGTTTGTTGAATTTGTTGTTTTTTCTGATTTCCGAGTACTGTATGATGAATAATAATAATAAAAATTTTAGAAAGGGAGAAAAGTGTTTGAGTAAAGTATGTATATCGATCCATTCATCCATTCCGCTGTCATTTATATCTATCGTTATACATAGAACATCCCACCATTTGCATCCATCACTCACATACATAACTACATATATCTATTTCACAATATACCTGAATTGAACATAAACCACATATGCACAATACAATAAATGAAGAACTTTTTCTCCTCGATTCATTTCCTTGTTTCTCCTTTCTATCAGTTCCTGGGTGTATTGTCCGTTGATAATCACATTGATGTGTGTTGACGTTGTATGTGTTTGCCGAGGATTCCTTGGGGTGATTTGGTCTTGTTGTGTTGTTGCATCATCGTCTTGTTTGAAGTAGGGAAGTCGAAGGATTTATGTTTCATGGTGTGTTTGCCAGGAGGTAGGAAGGATTGTGGTCTTACATTGCGGTGTTCGTTTGGGTATGGCCCGCCTTGTCAAATGGTTGGGTTAAGAGGAGAGACGTAGATGTTGAGGTGATCTGACCGATAACCGTTCTTGTACGGGTATGGCCTCATGGGTGCAGAGGTCGTGAGTGGGAGCCCCATTCGAGCATCTGGCATGAGGGCGCGGCGTGCTGGCCTATCCAGACACGGGTCGAGTGCGTGCACTGGAAGGAGGCTTGCTTGTAGCATGAATTCTGGGGCCACAAAGATGAAAGCCTGCTTATTCAAACCTCCGGTGGTGATGGATAGGTGAGAAAAGCCACCGCGATACGGTGCTACGTGGAATGAACTCATGCATTCGCGACGATTTGCGGTGGACCCATTCTATGTGCGTTGATGGTAGCCAGGATCGAGAGACCGTTTGGATACGGAACTGATCGTTCTCATGCATTTGCAGCTTGAAAAGGGTGTCAATGTTGTCAGTCCTTTCGGTCTCGCTACCTCTTCCCCAGACTCAATTTCCGCAGCCTTCTTCTCGTTGAACTCATGCCCACACCATTCTGTGTCTGCTCTTCTTTCTCTCGCTGCTTCCTTTCCTCTTCTTCCGTTGGACTCGGGGGTCCCTCTATCTTCTGTATTTGCGACCGACCGCCAAAATCAAAGTCCGCATCGGGACCGATGAAGGCGCCCGGAGTGGAGACTGGGGTCGTCATATTGGGAGTTCCTCGGCCGTTGGGGGATTTGCGTTGCAGCTTTCGGCTGCTGTTGCGAATGGGGATGATTGGCGCGGAGAGCTGGACAGGCAGACGCATGTTTGGTGAAGGAGATGGGTCAGGGGAACTTTGAGGAGAAGGTGAGGATTGGTTGGCGTTGAAAATGTCAATAGGAGGATTGGCGGTGATAGAGGGGTCTTCGAGGAGTTCGTGGAATTTGGAAGTTGTCATGATCAAGGACTGGTAGATTGTGACTGAGTCACAGTCACTTGACAATCTTTATAGTCGCTTTCGATTCACAACTGACGATCGGAGTTCTTTCTATCCGAGTGTATGGATTGAGAGATGGGGTTGAGAACAAAAGTTGGAGTTCCCCGATATGGCAATATACTCTGACGGTGATATAGTTCTAGAAGTCGGTAGCCCAACCTCGAATAATCAAGGCAATGGAAGCGTCACCAGTACAGCAGGTAACCTCAGTGGTGTGACAGAAAATGGGCGGTGATGAAATCAAAGTATCGTGGAGTTTTTTGGGGGGGGGGGAAGTATGTAGGGGGGAGGGGGGGGGGTCAGGAGTCATAAATGGAAATCAGGAGCCTAAAGCGACGATAGTGATGGCAAGATCCGTAGTTTTGAGCTTTGGGCAACGCAGCAAGCACATACGCAGTACCTGCAGAGTATTACTAACTAACCTACCGGAGGAATTTACGGAATGAACAGGAACCAACATGAATTCGCAATCCTTTGTGGCAGTTGACTCTCCTCTGACCAAGGCCTGAAGAGAAAAAGAGCCGAAAAGGACAATGATCGGCTCTATCGGCGTGGCGTTGGATTTCTTTTGTCGTCGTCGTTTACTCTGGTAGGTCAAGAGCAGCCGAGTTGATACAAGAGTAGGGACCAAACCAAGACAGGGATAAGAGAATGAATTTTTTGACTTTCAGGGTCCTTTGCCTTGACCTGGTCTTCCTTTTCGTTTGCTCAGAGGATAGTTTGGAAGGGGGGGGGCACGGGTATGAGATGGGAGAGAGTTTAGTGGATAGTGATACTCCGTAATGAAAGAACGATAGTCGCCGAGAGTCCATGTCATAATACTCAGAGTAGCCAGTGAAAGTGTCCAGACACAAGAAGGAAAGTCTATACTCTGAGTAAAAAATGGATGGACCGTCGGGAGGCCGCTGGGGGAGGATGGGACTGGGATTCTTTCCGTCTATCTGAGTAGGGAGGGGAAGGAACAGACCGTCATCCCGGGATACGCGGCCTTCCCGTGGCAAGGTTGGTACCAACGAAGCTCAAAGAAGGACTATCGGACATTCGATTGGCCAGACGGGCTTTCAAGGTTTCAGGGTCCAGGTACCACTGTGCAGTTTAGGTCAATGGTACTCTGTAGACACTTACTATGTACAGAGTAGAATACCCTAAAAGACGGTAGTACGGCAGTAGTACATGTACCATAGTATACTCTGTACTCTGAGTAGAGGACAGAGTACTACATAATTAATAGTATTATCTCAGTAGTACCCTCCCACAAAGACAAGACCACCAGACCCCAAAGACTGTCTCTTAGCGGGAATCGACCAATCGACGCCGCATACGTCAAAGGAGCCACTTGGCCGATCGATACCCATCCTCTTGCTGATTCGCTGGTTTACTCATCTACTCGTCCACGACCCACGCTCTGCCCAGGTTTCCTGCATACCATGGTACCAACGACCGATGCACAGCCGACCACCTGGTCTATCATTTTCTACTCTGAGCAGGAAGCTGCGCAAGGAACGCAGACGATCCTTCGTGTAGGCCTTCCCTGTAGAATACCTCTTGGTTTCAGATGTTGAGTGTGTTGGTTTCATCTCTCCTGGCAAACTGGGGAAGAGGCATCATACAGAATGCGCATAAAGTATACATCTGCCACACCCATCACAACTCAGGAATCTGTCAGGACTGGGGTACCTTCCAGCAAGCATCATCGTCATCAAAAAGTGGTGGCAATAAAGAAGTCTTCTAAATCCTAATCAATCCACCATGTGTTGCTCCGATTCATCCACCTCCACCATCCATCGACTTCCCATGACTCTAATCTGACCCTCAGGACACCGTTTTACTTCTTCAATGACGGCACTCAACGAAGGTGGAGCTCTGTCACCACCACCATGGACAGTGGCAGTGGTCAACTGCGTCAGACTTCACCTCTCATGTCCCGCTACAGTGTCGTAACACTCCGTTGATACCCAATAGAATGAGGGGCAAAATGTCTTGCGACGCTTGATGGGCAATATTGCGCAACACATGAGCTGTCTTCAGCTTCACAGCTGCTGATCTCGTCGTCGACTGCCACCACGATAGGGACCCTTAGCACCTTTTTCTTCCAAACAGTATCACGAGAACGCTATTGCGTGCTGCGCCACAAGATGAAAAGAACTCACCCCTCATCTAGACACGACACAGACCTCTCTCTACAGAGTATAAAGCAAAAGCTTCATCCGAGAACTCCACAATCATCCTCCAGAATGGCCACCAAACCTAATTGTATGTTTAGGTTCACACCCGCCGTCTATCCGTTATCCATTTATGCTGCATGATGACGATGATGTCTTTGTGTCTTCTTTGTCCCCCATCTCCATTTCTTTACACGCGTTCCACATCAAAAAAAGCTATAATCGGCCCTCTACATCATCCCGTACGTATCTTTCAGTGTCTTTTCATTGATAACAATTCATGTTCCAGAGTTTTCAGGACCCTATATCCAGATAAGCTATCGGTCACCTGCTACCCAAATCAGAGTGAGCGAGCTTACTATTACAGGCGATTCTATACTTAGAAGCTCCACGCAACACAAACCCGACGATCGGATCCTTTCGATGCAAACACATCCTTCAACCACAAAACCTCGCGATGACCGGTCTTATGGGACGCATATGCGCACTTCACAGACCTCGATGAAAGCTATGTCATGTGAGGTTATTAGTACTTTTAGCACCTACCCCACCATACTCTGAGTACTATCCCAAGGTCCGTGATCAATTGTAGTATGTCTGACAGCAACACTGTTTTGATCCCTCAATCACCATACTTAGACTCTATTTCGTCGTCCCGAAATCCAAACCGATATTCCAACACCTCGTGTTGACTATGTTCCAGCCGAAACGAAGGCATTGAATCCTCTCAACAACAATCATATTCAAAGAGATCTAGATATAACTATACCTATACTCCTCTCATCCCACCCAAACTTTGTTAGAAATCTACCATCTGATCATTTCGTCAAATGCCAAAATGATCTTTCTGCACAAAACGTGTCCAAACTTTCTCTCGCTGCTCACTGACTTGTCATCCCTGATCATCGTAATTCGTTGTAATATGTACCATGAATGTAATTACTCAGTGGAGATATTGGTACAGTCCCTATCGCAGTATAGTACAATACAGTACTTAAGAAACCCATCTACCTGCCTACCTTCTATCTACCTACTCCTGACTTCGGAACATGATTCCTTTGGATGGAATGGAATGGAATGGAAATTTAAAAGGAATCGAGGCCCGAATTACTGAGACTCGGATCAATGATTTAATTTTAGTTTTTTCCCACAAAACAGAAGAAGAAGAACAAGGTGCATTTTGATACAAAATATATCTTGTGTGTTGTCTTTTCACCGATGGGTTTGTAAATGCTTGGGGTAATTATGTGTGCTGTGTGTATTGAGTACCTCACCTGAGAATTAATTTTTTTTCCATCCCAACGATTTAAACCAAGAACAGTGTGAGTGATTCCTCAAAAAGAAACACACACCCAATTTCTTTTTTTGTCTCTCTGCTGCTGCTGCTGCTTCTTCTACCTCGAAATTTCAAGAGCGTAAAGAAATTCAACCCATCCTCAAACTAAATCCTCCACCCCTTTCCTCTTCATCTGTACCTGCAAAGATGCCCCCGGCCATCACACCCCTAACCTCTTCTTCACCGAATTTGACCAATCCATCATCGCCTTGGTCTTGACCTGCTCTCCTGATCGGCGCATTCGGGGTATCGTGTCTTCTCCTCCTCTCGCCGCTGGCTTTGCTGGGGAAGGTCGGGAAGAGCTCTTTGGGTTTGGGTCGAGGGTCTTCTTTAAAGTATGGATGGGAGAGGATTTCTTCTGCTGAGGGACGGTGAGAGGGGTTGTATGATAGAAGGTCGGAGAGTAGGAGGAGGGTTTTAGTTGAGGCGTAGGGAAAGGTTTTTGGGGATATCCCCACAGCGGCTGAAGAGTTGGATTTAAGCTTCGAGATCATGGGATGGATACTTTTGGAGTTGGGGAGCCTGGGATACCGAGGCCATTCTTTGGCGTTGGGCGGTCCGAGGAATGTGAAGATTTTGGACAGTTGATCAACTTCGTTTTTCCCGGAGAACAAGGGCGTACGGGTGATGAGCTCACTGAAAATGCAGCCGAGGGACCAGATGTCGATAGAGAAATCGTATGACTCTTCACCTAGGAGGAGTTCCGGGGATCGGTACCAAAGAGTTACAACCGTGGCTGTTAGTTTTGGAGGAGGGGACCCCGTGTAACGGGCCATTCCAAAGTCGGCGATTTTGAGCTCTCCGCGGTTGTTGATGAGGAGATTGGAGGTCTTTAGGTCGCGGTGCATGATCCAGCGGGAGTGTAGGAAAGAGATCCCAGAGGCTAGTTGTTGCATGAGAGTCTTGATCTCAGAGGGGAGAAATGGTTCAGGTAGGTCGTCAAGTAAGGCCTTTAAGTCGTGAGAGAGGAATTCCATCACCAAGTATACACTATTGCCAACGGCAAGCCAGGGATGTGGTTAATAAGGCCTGCGTATCCGGGCTTTTCAGGAAGGGAATCGTATATTTTTGGGCAGACTCACTCCTTCAAGGTAGATCCCATCACAACCTCAAGTAATGGTACTATATTTGGGTGTTGACATGATTTGAGGGTTTGTATCTCCCGCAAGCCTGTAACTGGGAACCCATCGTTCGCATAATCCATCTTCAGCTTTTTCAAGGCGACGATCTGGCCCGTACGACTATTCTTTGCGCGTGACACCAGTCCATAAGATCCTTCCTCAATGTCATTCAGTCGTTCATAATCCTCAACATCACCACACGCTTGGAGATGTTGCGCCGGGAAGCGTAACAGACTTGGTTGCGCAGGTTGCGTCTCGTCATTAGAGGTACGCCGTCGTTTCGACGGTCGCTCGCTAGTATCGACATTCTCAGTTTGAATGTTCTCAATAGTCGCTTTGTATTTTACTCGTGCTTCCTCTTCTTCGCGGAGTTTCCGTTGTTTCTCTTCTTTGGCCCGTTTCTTTTCTTCTTTCTCGCGTTTTCTCTGACGGATAGCTTCGGGAGATTCTTCGTCGGCCCATCGTGATTTGGGGTTGCTAGCCATTCCTCTATTGAACGAGTGCGATGTGTAGAAGACAAATGGCTTCAGAGCTACCCAAGGGAAGATTTAGAATGTACCATGAGAGATGGTTTGTTTGGATTACCACATGCTTCTGCTAGCTGTCGAAGCTGCACGTTGACATCGGACATCGTCGCCGATTTGGAGAAAGTTCTTATGCCGAGATTCAACTTCGATTTCAAAGCGAGAGAGAGCCCCACCTTGACTATGGCCATTAAACAACGCAGTATGTCTTGACATTGACTCCCTTCAGAGATCCTTCGGGAAAAATATCATTCCTTTTCATTTCAAGTCCATCTGATCTCACCGGGAACAATGGGCAGTCTCGGGATAGACCCATTCCAGGTCAGCCCATGCCTATTCTTGTAATGCGCTTGCACTGACCACTTCGCAGACAACTTTTGCTGTGCCTTTGCACTGTGATGGGTGTGTGCAAGACGTTTCGGGTGCTTTGAATAAGCTTGAAGGTAATTTGCAAGGTGAATTCCTCAATTCTATGCTAACCATACGGTCTAATGGCAGGTATCACCAAGGTACAAGCCAATCTCCAAGATCAACTTGTGTTCGTAGAGGGTACAACTGCGCCATCACAGATTGTGTCTGCCATTGAAGCTACTGGTCGTGATGCAATCTTACGAGGTAGTGGCAAGTCGAACAGTACGAGCACCAATACTAGTTTTCTGAGATTCATGCTGAATCTTCTTCAGGCGCTGCAGTATGCATACTAGAAACCCACTCTACGTCAGTACGAGACAAAGTCCGCGGGCTTGCACGCATGGTGGAAGTCGGTCCAAACATGACTCTCGTTGATCTCACAATCCGAGGATTACCTGCAGGCCGATACCAAGCAACGGTAAGAGATACAGGTGATATTTCCAGAGGGGCGGCGTCGACCGGGGGCATCTGGGAAGCCGCCATGACTAAGCTACGGGTAAATCGACGTCCACGGGGTCATTTTGGTGTTGTGGAGGTCGGCAAAGATGGAAAGGGCAGTGCATTTTTGGACAAGCCTCTTTCGATCTGGGAGATCATCGGTCGGAGCATGGTCGTATCCTCGCAAGAGAGGGAGGGCAAATTTGAGCAGGAGGATCCAGATACTTTGGTTGGGGTGATCGCCAGGAGCGCGGGGGTGTGGGACAACGATAAGACCGTGTGTTCCTGCAGTGGTATGAATGTCTGGGAGGAACGCAAGGAGCAAGTCGGACGAGGCATGCTTTGAATGCATCCCATACTTGGAATTGCATGATGTTCAGTTCGCTGCCAAGAATAGACTACTGTTGCGAAGACGTTGAGATCCAGGAGATCTCTTCATGCGGCAACCGCGTGTATGACTCCATGCTGTGCCACTGCTAATCGGCACATCCGGCTCTGCTGCTGATGAAGCACTATAATACTGATAGGGGGGCAGGGAGCCTCTGAAGCAACCTCAATGTGGTAGGGAAACCCAAGATTCAGGACCAAGGCATATCTGTAGAGGACACCTCCAGGCCGAAGCTAAAACGCTTAGCAAGCTGATAATTGCATCGCTTTGTGTCATGTGTCAACAATCGATGGCGTTGGAACCAATCACCAGAACTCTGGGAACAGATCAGACCACTCTTGGTGATCGAAAAGGGGAATGTCAGACCAGGGATGCCAGAGAACACGTTGCCAAGGACGACGAATATCAGGCGAAAATGATGAAAGATGATGCATGTCGCATTATATGATGTACATTTTCAGTCTGTGACCAAGATCGAAGGTAAAAGGTGGTTTGAAGCCGTTGCGGGTGTTACAGATTTCAAACGAGTCAAGCCGCCATGTCTGTCTCAAAAAGGTAAAGAGGCTCTGACTGCCTTGATTCGGACGAAATCGGCGACACGGGAACCCAAATCTATGACCATTGCAATCGCAAGTCACAAGATTGCGAAGCGGTGAAGCTGTAATGCCTTGTTGAGGAGGTCACGCGATGTTGATTGAGGTCCTATGGCTGCCAACATGACGACGATGATGATGATGCACAGTGACGACGTGATGAATGGCCAATTGTGACAGTGATTGAAGAAGAGCGTAGTAGAAGCAAATGGCCCTAGGGTAGTCGAAATGGTCCACCTTGGGGAAAGAGAGAGGGGCGCCTTGTCGGGGGTGTCCGTCAAGACTTCAGGGAGCCCGTTGGTGACTGTTGGTGAATGCTACTCTCTAAGCGCCCAGACTTCTTCAGTGATTGGGGGCACTAGCGGAGATTATTGGGTAAAGATAGTCTTGGGGTGCATTATCGATCGCTATACTCCAGTGCTCTGGTGAGCATGGCTGCAACTGATATCCAATGGACTGGGTAACTAACTAACGTTAATCAGCCGGGTAATGATAGCTTGAGACACTACTACAATACCAGTCTGGTCCTGTGGCTGGTTTAGACCTGGCAGTACTGGCAAGAGATGCATGACTTGTTGGTCGGTCCCTAAGAGACACTACTGTATCTTTCCAATCTGATATCTCCTTTCCCCTCATCTGCCCAGCAAATCAGATTAGACTCACGCCATACCAAACTTCTCGATTGTCCATATTAGTCGCGAATTGATCCCTCTCGCTGTGCATTGACCGATATTCGGAAGGCCTTGGCTCTTGGTAATTGGTGATTGATGGTGCTCAAAATAGTGACATAAATGGAGTCATCTAATACATACATACACAGTAGCATTCAGGAAGTATACCCGTGATCTGCACTACTGTAGGTGATTGGTAGGTGATGCAGTGACCTACAGGACCTCCCCTTCCAGACCTGTAGGTACGCTGTACTTACCTAACATACCTAGGTAGGTACATGTACTGTACCTCGAAATATGATCTCTCTCATATTTCCCCCTCGACAGCCCTGCATCTTTCTTCTACTACGACCACGGTATATTCTTCGCTGTCATCTACCCTCCATCTAAACCACCGGCGACACCATCTTCTCTCAAACCAATCAGCTTTCGTGCGCTACTCCTGAAGTTAGCTATTATTATCTACCATCCCGGCCACTTATGGGCCCGTCCCGGTGTGGATCTAAACTAAAAGCATACGGGACCCCGATAGAGACGAGGGGTGCGACATCTGCGACACACATTGTGACGCCCACTCAAAGTCCTGCTCTCACCACCCCGTCGAATTTCACTCTGTTCCATCACTTGTTTGATGCAGCTTGCTATCGGACGGCACATTGGATCACAGACTAACCTCCCTCTCAAGCTCTATCTTATATCCCAATCAGCTATAGTTCCTGCCTCGATTTTGCGCATTTTGCTTGTTCTCTCCCACTTCCAAGCCTCTTGAACTCTCGGCCCATTAAGCGCCCTCACTCATTCCTACATACTCGGGCTGGACTCGACTGCCATTCATTTGCTGACCCAGGCTGTGATCTATTGCCAATCCTCTATACACTCGTTCCTTGCCATCAGGTCGTCCTAGTCTACCGGCATCATCACGCCACAATCCGTCTTCCCGATCTCCATAATACTAGAAGCAACCGCTGAGCAGACCGGGCCCGCATGTAGTAGCACAGAATATACTCGCTGCTCCTTCTTTTTGCGAAAAGCGTCGTCAACCGATCTGGTCATTAACCATTCGCGTCACCGCAACTCGGTTACGGACGGCCACAATTAGCTGGAATTCTTCAATTGAAGCAATAAGAGGCCGCTCCGGGTTAGGGCGGCCACTGGAAACCATATAAGACTAGAGCTGCTACTGAGAAAAGAGGCTGCAAGAATTGCGCAAACATGTCGCTAAAACAGGTAGGAATCTCTGGAAAGGTCTGATATTGCGGAATTGGAATTGACGTATATCATAGGAAATAGAAACGTGGGTGCAAGCCCTCGCGAGATACGACAACAATGAGTTCGAAGAGGCCTTGAAGGTGTTCGACAACATTTCCGACACGTCAAGGATTCTTTTCAATATGGGTGTCATTCATGCAACACTAGGAGAGCATGAGAAAGCAGTATGTGATATGAGAAGATTTCTTGTCCTAGAAGGAAGATACTGATATGCATTAGGTTGATTGCTACCAACGGGCCGTAAAATTGGACCAATATCTTGCAGTCGCATACTTTCAGCAAGGAGTATCGAACTTTCTTGTTGGTGATTTCGAAGAAGCTTTGGCTAATTTTAACGATACGTTATTATACTTGCGTGGTAATACGTATATCGACTACGAGCAACTAGGGTTGAAGTTCCGTCTGTTCTCATGCGAAGTTTTGTTCAATCGTGGTCTATGCTACGTCTACCTACAGCAGGAAGGGCCTGGTATGCAGGACTTCCAGTATGCCGTCAAGGAGAAAGTCACACCCGATCATGATGTCATTGACGACGCCATCCGGGAGAAAGCAGAGGTATGTTTTATATCCTCATAGTTGAGAGCAGAATTAACACCACGTAGGGGTATACCGTCTTTTCAATCCCAGTTGGTGTTGTGTACAGACCAAACGAGGCCAAGGTCAGAAACTTGAAGACGAAAGACTACCTCGGTAAAGCACGGCTAGTAGCTGCTTCGGACAGAGCCAATGCCTTCACGGGTTTCCAGGGATCGGAATTGAAGAGGATGGCAGGTGATGCCAAGGACGATCGACCGACAGAGAATATCTCTTTCGCAGCCACCAATCTTGTGAAGACTGACCTCGCTAGTCGGTCGCGACAGCAATCCGAACCACCACTGAATCGCAATGTATTCCCACCAACGCCACCACCGGAAAATGAAAAAGCCGGAGCTCTCTCAAATGGCCCACCAAGAGGGATGACTGGACGGGCTGCTTCTGTTAAGAACCCTCCTGCACGACCAATATTGCGTGCTCAGACAATGCCGATGGACGAGAATTCGATGAATATGCCGCGGGGAAATGAACGCGACATGATGCAGAATAGATCCCCAGAAATGGGACTAGGGAGAATGGGTACCATGCGTTCTACTTCCGAAACCCGGGGACCACGAGATAGACAACCTCGACGGGAACAAGGCCGACCTCAGTTATACCGAGAAATGACACCTCAAAGTTCTCGTGGGTATCAAGAGGAAAGCATGTACGAGGATGTGTATGACATGTACAGCTCTCCTCGATCATCTCGCGGATTGCGTCGCCAACCCACCCGAATGCAACAACCTCAATATATCGATGAACAAGATGAATTTGCATCCGACGCTTATGAAGATGACTCTGTTGACGATGGTGAGTTCGAGATGGTTGGCGGAAGTCAGGTTCCTGCACCACTCCGTACACGACGGCCATCCGCGGGCACACGAGCTGGCGGCGGCAGCGGGCAATCCCGAAAGACCGAAGTGCGCAAGATTCGAGTTAAGGTCCATGCCGAGAACGATACGAGATACATCATGATCGGACCAGCAGTCGAATATGGCGACTTTGAGGGCAGGATAAGAGAGAAATTTGGCATCAAGACACGCCTCAAAATCAAGATGCAAGATGATGGAGACATGATAACGATGGGTGACCAAGACGACCTTGACATGCTCATCTCCAATGCAAAGGCTGTCGCAAAACGGGAACGTGCTGAGATGGCGAAATTAGAGGTGCGTCAACTTGAGCTGCAATGCATACGTGATTTACTAACGAACTGCTTCTAGATATGGATTCAAGAACAACGATAGTCATGCTCAAGAATCATCGGAGCACGATCTCCAATTCGGACCAGCGATATTCATTAACCTTTCATATATGTAATGCTTACAGAGACGATACCATGATAATTACATTGCGAACCTCTACGGATTATGCCATTGCCCACCGAGACGACGTTGCGGTAGCTTAGGCACCGAGTCTGTGTTCACACTCTTTGCGTTGAACACCTTTCAGGTGCTTCCTTATCCTGGTACTGAGCAACCAAATCCACGTCGTCGAGTGTTAAGGTGCAAAAACAAAAATTTCAATAGCATCAAACATTCGGCATGTCCAGCCAACCACTCAGTCGCCAACATGGGTGCTCACCACCAATCTGGTTGTTTGCAAAACTTCAAAAAGCGGACGTCCTTCGATTTAATTATTCCAGCACTGACTCCACTGGTCATGTAATGCCCTGTCACGACGTGCCATTCCAGAACTATATCCATTTCATTCTCACAGCAGTCTCTCTGCTGGAAATTTTTTTTGCCTATTCCTCGACGGTTTTCATTCTTGATACCACTATACACCTAGATTACGGAGCAACTCAATCCCGAAGGTCGTCGGAAAGCGAGATGCACAGATTCAGACTTCTTCTTGGATAGGGATTGCGATGCCAGACCCTTGAATACATAGTATTACAGTACTTAGCTAGCTAGCTTACAAGGTTTATTTATATACCTTTGTTCATGTCGAACGTTGAACCTCCTTCTGTTTTCATGGAGAGAGTAAACTATGTATGTGTACATGAATATGAGCACGTATCGATGATGTCAACACCGCGGACAGACCCCTTTCGCTGAATGATTGGATGAGGAGGTTACAACAGTAATTGAGTCAGCACAGGTACCCCTTTTTTGTTCTGGCTCTTGGTGGTGGTGGCGGCGGCGGAGCAGTCTGTCCCCATCTTCTTTGCGCTGCGGCTGAGAGTGAGAGAGTGTGAGAGAGACATTGCATCCCCTGAGACCTCTTAGAGTACAGGCAACTATGTCTCAGGGGATATGATTAACTTATAGAGGTTTTTTTTAAGACAGCAAGAGTACTCCGTTACAGCAATGCATGCGCCAGAGAGATGGGAGTTTTCCCTTTTCCCGATGTTGGCTTTTGTTGCAGTAACAGCAAGATGCATACACCGTAGTACATGTAATTAGCAAAAATGAAAACGAAGGTGGTACTGTCGTAATCACCTACCTACCTACCTACCTACCTACCTACCTACATATAGTGCCTAGATAGGTAATAAGTAATCACCTATGTAGTAAAAGTAAGCTCAAAGGCTGAGAATTTGCGTCTTTTTGCTTTTTGTGGCACATTCACTCACAGATGTCGCAGACATAATCATAATACCTACATAACCTACATAGTTATATGTATATGGAGTCAGTACTGTAAGGTAGGTGGTAGCCTTGGATGGAACAAACAGGCTATGTGCGTGGGCACTGTAACATCAAGAATGCAAGCCATGTGACATACATTCAGCCTCCCATGGCAATGTGCAACCTTTGGAGAGAAAAGAACCTTTATTGAACTTTCTGTAATTATTCCCATGCAAGAGTCACTGGAATGCATGGACCGGAACAGGAGACGAGATTTCTCCTGCCGGAGGAAAAGAGTCATCCTCCTGGGATTACCATTTACAGAGAACAAGGGGATTGATTAATCAGATTTATTTGGGCAAAGTCGCGATACCTCGAGTTTTTTTGTTTCTTTGTTTCTTTGAGAAGATAGATAGATAGATGATGGACAGACAGGTCGCCGATGTCATTATGCGGATCGGATACTTGATGTTTGTCCATCGTCCGTCTGTCTGTCTTTCTCCTCATGCCAATTTTCATCCTGAAGGACTCGGTTACATGACGAGGCATTTCATTTCAGAAAAGGGGAGGGGGTATATCATTCCATAGACAGCCATACGCCGATGTACCTCTTCTGCTTGTTCCCCTGTTAAGAGACGGTTCTTTCTATAGACCGAGGTCGGTACCGGCAAGCGCGCAGTGGTCTCCGTGGGAGAAATGAGAAAAAGAGACGCGGTAAGTCGGCACAAAGGTCGGCGAGTCGGTGACTTGGGATTTGAGTGTTTGGTACATACTAATTAATATGGTAGTAGTAATTATTTACAGTGATTCTTACAGAGTACTCTTTGTTTCAAAAGACCTTTCGCACAAAGTCTCGAGTGATGCATACGGGAATTACCTCATCCAATCATGAATTTATGCGCACTTTTATGTCAATGAGTGGTAATGCCGAGCTTCAAAGGTTGTCTTGTGACCAGAATCGGAGATGTTCTTTTCGGATAGAGACGGATTTCCACTCTCTTCTTTCCTTGGTCCCTTATCGACAGAATAATTTCAAACTTACTCTGAGAGTACAGAAGTCGGGTATCCTGTAATTCAATAGTGGATATGATTTCATGAACAATACACCGAGTACATACTCTGAGTAGTATTTCCAAAAGATGCCCTGAAGAGGTTTCTTGGGTCCGTCGATACAATAATTACCCAATTCATGAGATTGCTGAGTCGCCATAAACAGCCAAGCGAATGCAGGGCACTACAGAGTAGGCCAGTTGGCTGCGACCATGAAAAAACAAGGCGACCAAATTTCTTGGAAAGAAGGCTGAGCGACCTTCGTGACGATTACCCAAATGGGCCATCTTCACGAAACTAACCTGTACGCGTTTGACGATACGTGTACGAGTACGACGTGAGATCTTACTTTCCCTTGCTTGCAGGTACCAAGAATGTTTTCTCCTACTCTGTAGACAGCGTTGGGCTTGTTGTGGCTGCACCAAGGGCTTTTATCATGTTGCCTACACCGTCTACCAGGGAACGGTGAACGCTTTTGCCCTCATAAGGTGCGCCATGCGAGGCTCAGCCTCGATTGTCGTTTAGTGTTTGTACTCCGCCAGGCATATCGTACTCCATATGCAGGACACGTTAATCCGCTTGCGTGGCTTGGGACCCTTCTCCAAGGCAACAAGAAGGAACAAGAATGATCATCTCAAACATGCATCTTCGTTAAGCGAATGGGTAACATGGTCCAAATGCGAAACATGCTCTACTTCGAGTAATCCGTAAACGAGATACCGTTCAGTGACAGATTGATGGCTTTGTCAGAAACAAAGATGTAGGAGTCATTCTGGCCCAGATGGTGATGATGATGATGATGATGGATTTCTGGCAGTTCCGGCTACTATGCCAACGATCATGAGGCATGTTTTGGATTTCTAATAATTCATTGGATTTGTGAGCAGCCGCTGTTGAGAGATGATCATTGGTCGGATTTAAGCAACTTCATGGTCTTCACGGGCGGAGGAAGGACGAGGAACAAATGAGAAGCAAGGGTGCACACATCCGTTTCTTTTTCCTTTCTTCTTCTTTCAAATCCACAGGCTCAAACATCAAATCGGGCTTGACTTCTGAGTAATCAAGTTCGCACCTCGTACCTCTTGCTGCCCTCACATCATCTTCCTTTTTCCTAAAGGGGCATCGTGGTATCGCCAGATACAGAAGATACATCGCCCTTACCTAAGGCATCCGTATACAGATAGCTAAGGCAGGTACAGTCAGGTTCTCCATGCGCGGTATTGACATTACACTGCGACTATCTGATTGCGGTGAAGCCACCAGAGAGACTACTATTAGGACAGCTAGGATATTGTGCTCAACAGCTGCAAAGATCATGAATTTGTTACATATAGAGAAACGTGCCGTTCAGGCCAGCTCGGAGGAGACAACTCAGAATGAGCCGTCAACAATGAGATGCATCCTGGATGCAAAAAGACACGATATATCTGTCAACGGGTCAACTTCGATCCGGAGAAGTACTTTTGCACGGATGAGAATAAGCATCCTGCGGCATCTTGTTTCCTGTATGGTTTATGAGACGGGATCGGGCGATTGTGCGCCCGGGCGACTGTACGAGCGAAATCGTGGGGCTGTAGTAGGGAAAACGGAAAGGTCAAGTTCACCGTGTATGACTCCTACTCCTGCTCCTGGTATCCTGGTATGGATGCATTCTACACCGTTACTCAACCGACGTGCGATACCGTCCCAATACCGGTACTGTACCAAACATTTGGCGTCAGGCGGGAATCGGCCAACAATTCTGCCGCGATGATCAGAGTCAGAGTCTACCCCTAGTGATGGCGTTTGTGCTGTTTGTGCCTAAGGTTGATCAACCTTCTCGTGTACTATAGTATACGCGTATTGAAACGACGTATTGATACAGTGCGGTGAGCCTGAACGAGAGCGACCAAGGGGAAAAGGGCGTAAAGTTTGATTTGATCAGATCAGCAATCAGCAACTTTGGGGTCCCTTGGCGGTCAGAAAATCCACGATCGCGGCCCTCGGCTCTGTTTGGTCCCCTCGGATCGCAGGTTTCGTCCGTAACACCGTAACACCGTGACTTAGCCTCAGCCCAGAAAATGATCGAGTCATCCTGGAAAGTTTGAATCATTACATAACTTACCACCGCCTTAATCCATACAGCGTGGTCTCCTCCACACCCCTATCCACAGAATCCTCCATCCCATCATTCAGCACTGATCTGTACGCTCCTCTCATTCCCTGTTGTAATCATCTCATCTCGCATTCTGTCGGCCGTAACGAAATGTCGCTGATTCAATACTGTATTCATCGTAGTGCTGAACTATGTACAACGACCAGGCCCAAGTGTGTAATTTACCCAATGCCTTACAGAGTACTTACCCACCCACTTTTCCTGCCTTACGCTGAACGAACAGGGGTCCTCAGGTCGTACGGTACAGAGTAATCTGTTCTGTACGGAGTTGACGGATCTAACAATGCTTGGGTAAGCCAGGCGCATGTCATGACTCTGGTAAACTCCATGACTCCACCGGGGACACCACAGGCTGCGTGTTGTAGTCATCCATCCGCATACGGCATTACGGAACCATTAATTTTCGCGGACTCGGGCTGACGATGAAAAGACAAAACATATATACATCCTGTCACCATCCTCGATCCACAACCTCTCTATTCTTCTCATTACCTCAAGAGACAACAGTTACAACTTCAAAAGATCAAACACATATCCTCCCACAAGAAGGACCATAATCCCATGCGCCAGGAGTCTCTTCACCCTAAGCAGCAATATTTCCCCCAAGCCAACAGTCCTATCTCCACATTCAGCCTAGTGTATGGTGCTGCCTGAGTCACGACAGAAAGTAATCCAATTGCTACAAGTCACCAATTTTATATAAAGACAAGATGTCTGCAACTGCTACAATGCATTCCCCAGTCTCACACCGGCCACAAAAGAAACAGAAAATGAGCATCACACAAACATATTTTCTCGCCCATACTGCCCGGGGCAAGCTCTCCAAGGAGGCTGGCCGGGCAGACCATGACCTCCGCCTGTTGGTTGGTCATGCAAACCTCCTTGACACGCTGATGCTTGACCTCGCCAACGCAGAGGCCGAACAGGAAAACTGGTTCAACCATACCGTCTCTGGAGCTAAGGCTGCAGACGAAGAATCACAAACAAGACAAGATCCTAAGCACATCCAGTGGGCGGAGACCGTCGTCGAGGAGCCAGAAGAGGATTGGCAAGCCGAAGACGCTATCACTTCAGATTCCGACTCCGATGATGACGAGGACGAACGAACTTCAATAACAGCCCGATCAGTCTCTGTTGTCAAGCCGGAATTTGCTCCTGCAACAATCACGACCCGAGAAGTCGACGATGATGAGGACATGGAGGAAGATGAGGATGCCGAATTCGAAGAACTTGCCTTGACACGAACTGCCTCGCACCACCCACCAGAACTCACCTCCGACTCCGAGGATGATTCTGACGAAGATGACTCGATGCCTCCATCTCCACCAACTGCCACATACGACGCCTTCACAGAGAAACAACGACAAGCTATCGCAACAACAAGCTACTATGACAAGCAACGTGAATCCTCACCCAGCTCGAAAACAGCATCAACCGCTCAATTATCAGATTCCGAACAAAACGCAACGGATTTCTTCGAAGATGGATACTACCTCCCATCAACAAGGCAACAACCAGCCGTGTTAGCGGTCGCCGCCTATTGATTCCGTTTCATCTTCTCGTCGATTTTTGTCGTATCTGGAATCTGATACAAAATGCAATGATACCCAACATCTGAGCGATTTTTTTTCATCGAGCGAATTTGACGGAAGAAAAAGCATGGCGCTTCTGTGGTTTTTTTTTTTTTTTTTTTGGGACGGCATAGAGGCTAACGACATCTTCACGGCACGGTTCTTACTACATACATGGTCAGCGGTTTTTTACACTACGAAATTCAACTCTACTTTGGGGAAGCGACACGAAAGAGGTAAAATGACCTCACAAGGGAGGAAGCACATTTATCAATATCACACAACATCATGGAATTAGTAACTGGATCAGTGATAGCTCTCCCTCCTCCTCACCCTCGCAATGGGGAAACAGGGGTTGATAGGTTTGAGACTAAACAGTGAAAATTCATGATAGATAGATCGATAGATCAATATCAAAGGATATAAAAAACATCAAACAATTATCATCATCATCAAGTAGCTATTCGCTCCTAAATTGATCGTACTGTTCTTTCTGTAGACATCTCATCAATGCCTATAATTGCAGAGATTTGCTGAAACATGGTTATAACCGACTCCCTCTTTCCGTCATACAGTTGCTCTGTAAACTAGATGCATCAGCAACAGCTTGCTAAATGAGACATTCCAAATACTGTATCTATCCATCTATCTATTTCACCTCACGGATCCAAGCAACCTATGCATGCAGGCACAATCAATCCATCTATCTATCCCTGTATCCATCTCCCCGATTCTACAGTAGAACCCAGTAATTAATCCGTCCCTATCAACATTATTACTACCATCATCATCATCGTCATCGTCATGATGATGGTCCCATGACACATTGTCACCAGGCCTCAGGCACCTTTCTCTGGAACCCCGCGGATAACCAAGGGTAAGTAAGTACAGCGCCTACCTACCTACCTATCTATGCTTCCTTTCCTTTCCTTTCCTATTCGCATCCGAAACACCTTTCCCGCCTACATTGGTTAATTACGGTATTTGCACTACTGAACTGCAAAGCTCTCTGTCTCTCGCTCTCGCTCTCGCTCAAGTCACCGAAAGGAAAGCCAGCCTGGGGTTATTACTTTTGGTACAAAGTAGCATGTGCATGCTCTCGGAATCTCGGCGTTTAGGAATCTGCGGGTTTTAAAGTACTGTGGCACAGAAAATGGGGACCTTGGGAGGGAAGCGTAATTATTCTTTTTTACTTTTGAACGAGTCTTTCTCTCTCTCTCTCGGGGTTTTCGGCGATTAAATTAATTCTTGTTCTCGAAGGAGAAAGTTCCCAGAGAAGTGAAGGAGTCGATCTGATCTGATCTGATCTGATTGGTTGAACCCGGAATTAAAGTGGAGAATAGTGGCAAGACCTCGGGAGTACGGGACTTTTTTCTTTTTTTATTTTCTCTCACGCGTCCTCTGAGCGGTTCTGATCGGTTATGGTTGAACTAATGATTAGGTAGGAGAGCTTGCCAGGTTGATGGCGACATGCCATGTATGTTTGTTGTCTCTGAAAGATTTGAATGATGGCAATGAGGGAATCGGATATTAGAGGAGTTAAAGGAGAATACACATATCTACATCCTCACTCCTCTGTGAGGGTTGATGAGGCTTTGTTGGGTTTCACTCTGTACTACTGTACTATGTACTATGTACTATGTACTATGTATGGGGAGAAGTGGGTCACTAGATCTTTGCCTGAATGTACATAGTACTGTATCTTGCCAATGGATGGCATTGCGTCCAAGCCACCACCCCATATTCACTGGGTTGACCATCAACGAACTCCTATACTATTCTGTAAGAACATCATGCCAAGTTTCCAATAAGGCGATATCGTACGGGATTACTCTACTTGAAAGTCTATGTTATTGTGAGTGCCATTGTAGGTCAACCAGGGTTGAAGAATATATTCTTGCCCTTCAAGGGTAGTTGTCCCCTATCCCACTCCTAAAAGGGGAAAAGACGACGCTGTTCATGTACTCATCCAGGCACAGTTGTCTTCTGCTTGATCACCCCATCTTGAAAAAATTCTCCTATATTATAGGTGTATACTATGTCTGTGCCAAACATCGTCATTACTGGCCATCATGTCTCCGGCCAGTCCATCTTCATCCCGGTCCAGAATACAGGGTCTTTTCACCTCATGTTGGACTTATCTACAGCGGTGATGGCGTGTCGATAGACCCTGAACGGGGATGCCGACATTGCTGCTTTCGCTGCCTGTGACCACACTGGCCTCATTCCCAAGGATGGTAGTGTGTTATTAGTCGCTGCGTGGACACCTTCAGCCAAACAGTGAGGCTAAAACTCATCGGACTCTGAGCGTCGACATCGGGATCATGTTATCAGGCCAAAGGAAGTGTTCTCCGATCTCCGTCCTACAATAACAACGAGAAGACTAATAACCGTGCTCTAAGTTGAATGCCATCTGGACAGCGGGGAGAGCAAGTTGATCAAACAGGGAGATGTGCTGATTCAGAGAGGCATGATGCATTATTGGGTCAACCCTAGTCACACAGAACTTGCACGCATGCTGTGCTTCGTCTTGCCCAGCAAGTCGGTAGAATGCGCAAAAGAATGAACGAATTCATCGTGGCAGGACTGGCAGAACATATCCAGCGGATGAATATGATCGGACTAAATCTTTAGGGTCGAGGACAGACGCCTGACAGGAGCAGGAGCAAGAGCAATCCCAAGGACACGGAACTTCTACCCAGTGCTGGTCAAGGTGAGGAGAGGCCCGAAACCAGTTGCTACCTGGCTCCCAAGGTTGGGTGCATTCCCCGGACTCCATGCATTTGGCTTAAGACGGAACGCTGGGTATGTACATGGCTTGAAGCGATGTTTTGACGAGGGAAGTAATGGGAAATGTTATGGTGCGGTAGATGCATCCCAATGTGCCTGAGCTAGGCCTACTAGATATTATCGACAAGGGCCTGCAGGGCAAGGGCAATCTTGGGCTTTGATAGGGTCTCTCTTGGCATATTCCCCCAAAAGTGTGGGAGGGAGGTAGAGTGGTCGCCATTCCCCACCGATCGAAGCTCAATAGCGCCGTTTCCAAACTACCTACCTACCTTACTCTGTTATCCCAACCCTCCTAGCCATCAAAGGCTGTCGAAGAAGGCTAGACGAACATAGTAACGATATCAGTCTTGCTTTAGAGTGGCTAGCTGCATGTTCGTCTGATAAGAATGAGCCGTATGGATAATTCGACAGCCAAAAAGAATAAAGCTTCTCGGCCATGTGATAAGTGTCGGAAACGCAAATCCCGTTGTGCAACCGAGCCAGGCAAGAACAAATGCATTCTTTGCACCTTTCATAATCAAGAATGCACATACAGTGATGAGCCTCAGCCAAGGAAAAAGCGAAGGATATCCGAAGATGCTAACCAACGCTCTTCAAATGAAGTAAACGCTGATCGGTGAGTAGTATTAACCATAGCTAGTACCGTCATTTTCTGAAACTGATCGATCTGCAGTATTCAGACGGGTCTGGCCTCGAGCCCCGAGGCTCAAAATAGGCATAATGCTCAGAGGTCTGATCAAACGCTGTCCCTTCTAGACCAGACACTGGGCCTGCACCGTACCAATCACTCTAAACATGTCGGTGCATCTTCAGCTCACGAGCCCTTTGTGAGAAATCTCTTTCTCCAGCAACCTGATCAAGGAGAACTTGGAGAAAGGCTCCCTAGAAGTCTTCGAGGTGTTGATGCCTCAGTGACCTTTGAGACCTGCCCGGACAATACCACGCTATTTCATGCTGATGACGAGAATGACCTGGACAAGATTGAACAGGTGGTTCATCCTCATGGTCCGGCACTCGTGCATCTTTACTTCCGCATTGTCCACCCAACCTACCCAATCTTACACAAGAAAGTCTTTCTCGAGAAGTATGACCGAAGCTATCGCGAATTTTCTCCTCCTTTACTAGCAGCCGTGTACCTCCTCGCAATGAATTGGTGGGAATATGACCGTGACCTGTCATTAAAAACCAAGCCAGATCAACATGCACTTGTGAGATTGGCAACAAAGACCATTGCAGATGTTGTCTATCGACCAAAGCTTTCGACAGTTCAGGCGGGCCTATTGCTTCTCCAAAGAGCTCGCGGGGATTCTTGGGTTCTAACAAGTCAACTTGTCGCCGTCGGAGAAGAGCTCGGACTGCATCTTGACTGCACAACCTGGTCCATTCCAGAATGGGAGCGAGGACTACGGAGACGACTTGCCTGGGCACTATATATGCAGGACAAATGGGGCGCTTTAATCCATGGGCGGCCATCTCACATCGACAATAAGACATGGAGTGTTCGACATGTCTCATCAGATGACTTTCCGGAGTCTGCAGCTGATGAAGATGACGAGGAGGGGAGTACGGAGGTGGAGAAAGGCAGGACACTTTTCCAGTGCTTGATTCGACTATCGGAAACCCTGGCAGACATATTGGACATATTGTACACACTGGATGGAACGCGAGATATCAACACCATCGTCTCTGCCAATGGCATTCTAGGCTTGTTGGAGCTAGTGAAGCCTGTCTCTCTCAAATTGAGACAGTGGATAACAGATTTACCTATATGTCTCAATATGGACGATCTCAAGACTCGAAAGCTTTGCTCAAATGGTAAGCCAATTAACTCCACGCCGTGTGGTAAGTGGCTACAAAAGGACTGACTTCGTCTCCTTCACTAGGTTACCTCCACTTGTCATACTACATAGCGGAGATATCGATCCATCGCTGTATCATCCGGGCCTTGCATTCGCCGTTGTGCACGACAACACCGTCCCATTTATTTGACATTTGTCGCGATGCTGCAAAGATGCGATTTTTACACTCCCTACAGTTCATCGAGAGTCTGCGTCCTGAGCACCTACAATCTTTCTGGTGGTTCATGTCTGCCAAGTCTCTCGCGCTTATTGGCTCATTTGGAGCGCTTCTTTGGGCTACAAGTACAAGCGAAGAAGAAGCACATTTCTATCGCCAAAAGATTGATGATTACCGGTGGACATTGAAGGTTCGGTCGAAATCAGTGAGTTTTGTTGAAGTTGGTATTGAAGAACTCGCAACATGTATGCCGCCTGATCTGGATTTGGGGAAAGTCAACAGCGGTGTCAAGACTATTCCCGCTTATCCTTCTTCAGCAGCCGGCTCTCAAACTACTATCACTACGCCTCGGAGCAACGGGGATGGTCTCGTCGGACAGCCTCAGACAGGCCATTTAGATCACTTGAACGGGGCTCCATATCATTCTGATCTGACTCAGGCACCACCGGAAGGCACCACTCCATTCCTTTTTGAGGACAACATCTTTGCATTAGTGGATACACCGGGACTTTACTTTGAAATAGATGGACAGACTTCTTAATCAATAGATGTCATTCTCCTCGTTCAACAAATGTTGACAAGCGATCAACCTGATGGTAGACACGACTGGATAATATGCTAACCCAATTCAAAATTCATTCAAGCTTTTTACCAGTAAGTCAAAGGAGACCCCGCCGAGCCATCTCCATAGAATGTTCCCAAGTCCTTTGGACATTGGTGATATCATCGAGACGAGGCTGAGTGAGACCTTCGATACGGTAGCCTTGCCACGAGATGTAAAGTCCCATAAGAGTGCCCCGTGGATAAAAACCTACCTTAGAAGATGCTGGAGACATCGACACTGGTTCATTTACATTTCTGTGACCTGCGTGGCGCTAAATACTCGAGATGTTCATGACTATCTAGATACGACATTTTCCATAATTTCCAAACGTGTAGCAGTCGAAGGAAGCAGCGGGGTTGATTCACTCCTATTCTAGCTACGGGATAGAAATAATACAACTCCATCCTTGCGCAACAAGAGCATCTATCTGTCTATAATTCTTCTATTAGCTACATATACAAATCAGCCTTGCCATCCACAAGTTTCTTAAGAGCTCCTCTCCGGAATAGCGATATCAATCTCCGACACCGAAATAACCCCACTTTGTATCACGACGAAGGATAATGATGCCTCAAAGACGGAGCTGCGCGCAACCTGGACAAAAGGCTTGCTTATCAATTGATATGACAGCTGTATGTCAATGGACAAAAACATCCTCTGTAGGAATCTGCCATCAATACCGGATAGGTAAACGAAGTCAAGGTAGGGTTTCGCACGCCACGGGAGATGAGTTTCAATCGGAAGTTATCGTTCTCACATTTCCTTGCTCAAACAATTGATGGTCTCTGACAGGACCAGAGGCGTGCTTGTTGTCTGTTTCTCTTCCCAATCGTGCTTCTTGTATTATGTGATTTCGGTAACATTTATTCCTGATTCAATTGCAAGGCATTTGTGCTACGCTTCACATATCTGAAGAAAGGTCCTACGGGCTAACGCCACTCATTCGCGGGGCCTGGACTTCTGAAGGGACACCGAGAACTTACGATATAAAAGCCAACGACCGAGCATTTGAAGAGACTCGTATTAACTTGCTTGCCCTTCCAACCACATACAAGAAGTTGTACCCGATTCAGACTGTTGCCTACTCCCGGGAGAACAAGAAATTTCATCACCACCATACCCTATTATTGCGAACTTTATCCCTATCACCTATAGCGGAACGAGACCTTCACAATGCTCGACGTCCAAGAGTTCACCATCTCCCAAGCCCACGAAGGCTTTCTCTCGAGAAATTTCACCTGTCATGACCTCGTTTCTGCTTTCCTCGAGCGAATCGGCCGTCTCGACAAAAAGGACCATGAATCCGGTCCCAAAATCAACTCTACCATGGCCCTATCCTCTACCGCCCTCACCGAAGCGTCCGAACTAGACACCTATTTCCAGTCCAGTGGTGGGAAATTCAAAGGCCCTTTACATGGAATTCCTGTCCTTGTCAAAGATCAAGCAGATACCAAGGGCTTGGTAACTACCTACGGATCCGAAGCATGTAAATCCAACATCCCCTCCGAAGATGCATTCATCATCACCAAACTTAAGAACGCTGGCGCTGTGATCCTCGGTAAGACCACCATGTCGGAATGGGCATCTACCTGGTTCAGTGCCTCAAGTTCGACCGACTGGGTTTCAACTCAGAATCCGTATAAATCGGGTTACGATGTAGGTGGCTCGTCTTCTGGATCAGCCGCTGCCGTAGCCGCGAACTTCTGTATTCTCGCCGTCGCAGAGGATACGGGAGGGAGTATTCGATGTCCAGCATCTTTCACAAATACAGTCGGCATCAGACCTACGGTCGGACTCGTCAGTAGACATGGCTTTTGTCCCTTGATCAAAACGCAAGATACACCTGGACCCATAGCAAGAACTGTAGAGGATTGTGCAAAAATGCTAGATATTCTTGTCGGATTTGACCCCGCCGACGAATTCACAAGCATAGCATGGCAAAACCAACAAACCCTCCTGAAATCCTCCAACATCGACACCCCGCAAAGCTACGCCTCAAACCTCGACCCAAAAGCAATCACCAAAGCCCGACTCGGTGTCGTCCGCGAACTCTTCGGTCCCTCCACCGACCCGGCCTCCCGCCTCGTCAACAAGGTCATCAACAACTGTCTTTCCACCCTCTCCGCCAACGGCACAACCCTAATCGACATCACCATCCCGGACCTAAAACACTACCTCACCTACACGCCAACCTACACTCTCCGCTCCCGTGCCGACATCAACTCCTTCCTCTCCACCAAACCACATCTCCCCTCCGACATCTCCCAAATCGTCCCTCACCCACACCCACGCCCCTTCCTCGACCTAACCTCCACCATCGCCCACGGCCCATCAGACCCTACCTCCGACCCCACCTATGTTTCTCGCCTCCTCACCCGCGACGCCTTCCAACGGCTCCTCGTCTCCATCATGGCCCAAAACGACCTCGACGCGCTGACTTTCCCCAGCATCCAAATCCCCGCTCCTCGGCACATCGACGCAGAAAACGGGCGATTCCCAACCTGCTGGGATTTCCCCGTCAACACCCTCCTCGCCAGTCAGGGAAGGTTACCTGCCATCAACGTGCCGGCGGGGTTTTGTGAGGCTGCTGAAGCCGATGCCAATGCCGAAGAACAGATCTGGCACGGTCTGCCCGTGGGTCTGGAGCTGGTGAGTTGGGAGTATCGAGAAAGGGAACTGTTCGACTTGGCGAGAGGGGTCGAGGTTTTGGTTGGGGCGAGGAAAAGGCCGGTGTTGGATTAAGGCTTGGGAAGTAAAGTCAGTAAGGGGGCGTTATGGGATAATGGATGATGGGGAAATTGGAGGTTGCGCGAAGAGGATGATGTTTATGATAATGATAGGGGAATCTTGACTGGAAGGAAAAGGGGGAAAAAAAAAAGGAAGAAGGGATTTTGTACGGGAGGAGAAAGAAAGAAAGAAAGAAAGAAAGAAAGAAAGGAGGGGAGGGTGAAGTAAGAATAGTAATATCGAGAGAGAAAGGGGGATCCCCCCCAAAAATTTAATTTCTATAGATCATGTTGGATGAATGAGTCGGAGTGCTGCAGGGAATATACAGTATGATTCGATGTGAAATCAGGAATTGAATTGAATCGATTTGATTTCTAAGAATCCAGGGACCTCAGTATAGTAAAGTATCAATGGATATTTATTGATCAGAAAATCGATCAAAGAAGGTTTGAAAGGTTTATCATATATTACGTTTCACTCAACGAGTTCAAATCAAGTACTTTGATTGAATGTTTGATTGATTGGTTATGATTATATATAATACCACCCAATCTCGATGCTTTTCGTTGCTCCCTTTCCACAATTGTAATAACATACGCTATCGTAATTAATGTGTCAATAACCCATTCATAATGTTCCATGCCGTTTTCGTTCTCTCCCTAACATCTAGATCATCATCATCTAATAACCCTGCCAATTTCTCTCGGACTTCTAATTTTTCCAGTTCTCTTGCTCGTTGTCGACATAGAATTTTGTCACTTGCGTCATCCTCGTATGTGAGGTTAATGACGATCCAGCAACAATTAACTCGGATGACACGATTGGGATGGTTAAATAGTGGGATGATGGAACGGAGGAGATCGGTTTGGGTGATTAGGATTCGACGATGACGCGGTTCGGAGGCGGCAAGGTGGACGATGATGTAGGTGCAAGCGATGAGGATCTCAACTGGTTGAATGGATGGTGGATTGGAGTTTGAGGAGGAAGCGTTGAGATTAGACCTGGTTTTGGAACGAGTTGGTGAAGTGGTTGCTGTTGTTGGCTTTGGGCAGAGTTTCTCCTGAAGCGTGGAGAAAAAGTCTTCTTGACCAATCTCTCGAAACAGGTAGTCAACCATGTCTGGGGAACTTGGCCCACAGATTATGTTCCGGATTAGCTCGAGAAGCTGTTCTTGAATTGCAATGTTGAACGTTTGTGTTTGTTGAGTATGGGGAGATTCTGGCTCTCCTCTCGCACGTTGTCTTTCGGAGGCGTGAGTTTTGAAGTTTTCTAAACCTTGATTTACGGGCGCTTCGGTCATGCTCACATCCTCTGACGACTCGTTTTTGGGATTCAAAAAGTTGATCGGCTCCCCCGAAGAGTCGGTATTGCCCAAACCGGATAGGGGAATTCTTCCTGAGTCTTCGATTCCTTTGTTGTCTGTAAAGGAGTCGTTGGATAGGATTGACATGATCCAGCCAACACCCAATTCTTCCAAAACTTTGATTTTGACATCGATTGTAGAGTTGTAAACCAAATGTTTCAATGCCCAGATGGATTCCAACCGTAACCTGGCATGCGAAGCGTGAGCATGTTCGCATAGTGTTTTCATGACCCCATTCGTTACAACTGCCGCTTTCATTGGGCTGAAGTCGAGGGCAAGATTACAAACTACTGTTGTAGCTGCAATTTGTACCTCAATGTCCTTATTTTTGAGGAGAGTAAATATTGGAGGGGCAACGTTTGCATCATTAAGACTTGTCCTCAACATGCTCACAGATCTTGTTAAAGTCCTCGCGGCATTACAAGCCGCTAATAGCGTTGGGGTGGGGTTTCCTGGTATCATGTGAGGTCCGTCTGGGCCATTATCACTTAAATGAGGGAATGTCGTATACGGTCTGAGTGAGTCGACAATGAATGGAATCACGCCTTGATCGCAGATTGATTTGCGATAATCGTCTTTGAAAGGCGCAATCGATGCAAGTGCCATCAACACCCCTTCTCGAAAGCGCATAAGATGGCGTGCCATTGGTGTTGGACCAGATGATCCCAGAGACGTTTCAGGTTCAGGTCGATTTCGTGGAGTTTTTGGTGTCTTTAGGGGTGACCACATGCCCTTGGATTGATCGGCTACGGGGTCGAATGTTCTCTTGAGTAAATTGGCCAACGTCTTGATTGCATGAGCATCGACGGCCGCTTTTTGAAGCTCTGGGCTGTCCATGACAAGATTTGCCAAGAGATGTGGTGCTTCCTCCTTCACATGAAGTTGCGGTGGAAGAATGTCACCATCATTAGGTTCGGCTGAAACGTCTATATCTCGTTCCAGAATCCCCACAAGCATCGGAATAAGCAACATGCTCAGCATTGGTAATCGGTCTTTCTTGACAAACCCAAGCCGGAACAGGTTGATAAGAATTTTTGCGCCTCGTAGCCGTACGAAAATTGATTTATCTGATCTTATCAACCAGATTAACCAGGAAACTATGGCATTCTCATCTTCCTCTCCAGTTTCTACTGACCCTGACAGACCTTCCAAGTCCAATGACATGAACGAAGAATTCCGTGAATAGAACTTGCTCGGACGTAAAGGTGGGAAACTGGGATTTGAATGTTTTGGCTCTGTACCGGGAATAGCTGGTAGGAGTGAATCGATAGGATTGAGGCGGGAATACTGAGGAACAGCTGATCCTGACAGCCAGGGGTTGTTCGGAAACGGTGCTCGCTTTATATCGGCAGAAGCAAACTCAGGTCTTGATTTTGGAAAAACCGTGACAATTGCTGGTGAAGCGAGTAGTTGCTCTGTGCGCGATGAAGATTGATCGATAATTATCGAGATGCATTGTAATATTGGCCCAAGTTGAGCTTTTGGCGGTGCTGATGGAGGTAAAACACCCATTGACCCGGGCTCGTGGATAAAACTCTCTGCGCCTGGAAGGACAAACCCCTGTGAGACGATGAACGATGCTAGCTGTGAGGCTAGTATGTCGAGAATTCCTGCTTCGACACATGCTGTCTTGTATGCCTCCTCGGTACATGTTTTTGATATAAGCCGTGCTGTAAGAGCAATCACATGCTGCACAGATGATAACGGAGATGACTGATTCAATAAGGACGACAGTGTAGCGATATGTTCGTTCGAATAAATGGTAGCAGCTAACTGACGATCGACAGGCCATTCATTGGGATATTGTGGCGGTAAACGATCCGCGACTGTAATCAGTGTTTTCAAGATGGCTGTCGTCAGCTGTAATGGACAATTAGGGGTGGAGAGAATGTATGCAAGTCGCGGAAGGATGCTGCTGGCTAGGACAGGAGCAACAAAGGCAGAGCCGGCTGGGGTTGTCATTAGCATAATGTCGGACGGCACTGGATGGGCTACACACCTTGGGCGATGTTTCCAGTAATGACTGTAGCATGAATGCATGCGGTATCGTCTTCTGTTAACGTTGGGTTTCCCTCAGTTGTTGGCGCATCTTTATAATTGCGACTCGATCTTTTCCCGGTGTCACCTCTGCGATTCTCGAGGATGTGCGTCAGGATGGGCACAATTCCATATTCTATCCAGACTTTCTTCCGCTGTTCATGGCCTATGAGTTCATTCTTCAAAGCAACCAATGCTGAATTCAAGTTCGATGGACTCGTGGGATTTTGAAGTTCAGCTAGAAGAGTCGAGGACGGGGAGCGTGTCATTTTCGTCAAGAGGCAACCATGAACGACGGAAAATGGAGGGAGATTATCAGACGCTGTTATTCATAGCCTTCAATTTGACCACTGTGAAGCTGCGCGTACATAGACAGCGCTATTCAATGAACATATCTTGAACAGCACAATATCACGTCGGCATCACAAATCGTCATGGGTCAAGATTTGGAGTGTCAGTCAGTGGTAACACTAAACTGTGTGTTATCGATAGCGAACCAATGCGGGATTGGCCGCCGCAGCAAGTCTCGGCTATACCTGGCGACGTGTATAATTACTCAGTGTCGGCCAAGTACTCGATGATCTTCGGAGGGTACAATAATCATTATGATTATGATTGTAAAATACCTGCAGTACCTCTGGGAGCTCCATAGCGATTCTGTAGTGGCGTTGAGCAAGTGAAAGCACCTCTCTCTTATCCACTAAGCATTCTCTACCGTCGTCATAACATCACGAATAGTCACACTTCCAAGTAGTCTTTGAACTTGCAAATAGAACAGTCCCTGAATTTGTAAAGGGATGCCGCTGAGTGGTTCGTACCATGGTATTCAGGATTATAAGATATGGTCAACTTAGAGTATGTACCGACAGTATGTGATTAGTGGTCTAGATGTCCTTATCCTGAGCATTGTTTTGGAAGGGGAAAGGAGAGTACTCGGGTGTGCTTTACTCTGGATCATGTTTCAATTCAAGACAAACAGAAGGTGATGTCGGTTAGGTCGAAACCAGAAACAGCCATTGAGAAAAGGTCTGTTTCCCTTGCAAGAGACCTTAGTCGCCCATGACTTGCACGTGTTTGCGATGGCCATCATCGTTTGTCGAATCTAACCCAAAGTTCAAAGTCTTGGACTGTGAGACTCATCCAACAATCGTTACATATCATTATCATAATTGCACCATTTCCACCTTTCTCTCCCATACCCTTCCACAAATCACCATTCCATCATCATTCCTTTCTTTCCTTTGCTCCAGCATCGACTCTAACACCACATCGTCGAATCCACTTCATTCTTGGCTCCTCCATTAACACCCTGGGCCTTCGAACTCTTCTGCCTTAAGCCCCAAACTCCACCATTCGCTCGACGCTCAAAGTGTGGTCCTCTGCAAATGAGCGCAACCACGGATACGATCGACAACTGGAGGCCTCGACGAAACTCCCCAGATTTGCAATAAAAATACCCAAATCCCCCTTGATGACACCCTCCCGGTCATGTTCACCACCTCATCACCATCACCAACCATCACATTCGCTTCCCATACTACACCTTCCCCCCACTTTACACCACGGTCGCACTATGACCCTTTCACTCCCTCTACTCGCTCCCCGCATTTTTCGACACGACAATCGCAAAGGCCACAGTCTGTAGCCAGCACGAGGCAACCCTCTGCGTCAATTGCAACGCCGAAGTCGGTCCCTCTTCAACAATCCTCATCGACCTCCGCTTCGGCGTTGCAGGCGCCTTCCCCGAACAAACGCACGGTCGACGCAGGAACCCAATACTCCCCCCCGGTCGAATCCTTGTCCAAAAGCATATCGAAAACTACACTCGCGTCAGGAAAGTTGGGCGCTGGGGAAGGGCAGAATTCGGACGCAGCGCCTATTCCTGCACCAATGACATCGCATTCAGTCGCCACGACATCCATCGTGACAGGCGCGAAACGGACATCACCAGATTCACCGATAGCAAAAGCACCAGACGAACCAAACCCTCGGTCAACTCCTCAAAGGGCGACACCTACACCGGAATCTCCCCCGACCACGAAGCGTGCGCGACCGGATGCACCTGCTGTCAAATTAATGCCCTTGCAATACGAACAATGCGATACGCGAGATCTCGTCTTATTAATCTCTTCAATGCTGATGGAACTCATTCGGTACAACGATGCCATCCCCCTGCGTGACGGACATTTGACCCGTTTTCATTCTCGAGCACCTCCAACCATTTCCGTGATTGACTACCTTCAACGTCTTACGACGCACGCAACTCTATCTCCTCCGATCCTTCTTAGCATGGTCTACTACATCGACCGCCTCTGCGCCTTATACCCCGCCTTCACAATAAGCAGTCTCACCGTGCACAGGTTTCTGATTACAAGCGCTACTGTCGCATCCAAAGGTCTCAGTGATAGTTTTTGGACCAACAAAACGTATGCCAGAGTTGGAGGTGTAAGCTTGAAGGAATTGGCGTTATTGGAACTGGAATTTCTTTGGAGAGTAGAATGGAGAATCGTTCCGCGACCAGAAGTGCTGGTAGATTACTATCACAGTCTGGTCGACCGGGCGGAAAACTATGAGATCGATGTCACCGGGCAATGGGAGGCCCTGGAAGCCGAAATTGCGCAAGGGCATCGATCGGTCGTAGATACCAGTAATGGAAGGACATCAATGTCTATGGGTGCATCTGGGCCAGCTCACACAGGACAGAATACTCATGATAACAATCAAGATAATAGATAAAACTGACTTGGTCGATCAAGTCACGATACCCTCATGGTTTTACGAGTATGGATATCCATTTTAAAATACTAATATACATCTGTATCGGTATGACTTATTTACATATCCAGTAGGCATGTTAGCTCGACAGGTCTTCGTTATTCTTCTAGTAGATATGCTCCCCACCGCTCTGACGTTGGCTCATCCTCAGTGCTCAATTCAACGCGCCCTGCTGCGAATGGTAGGGCAGCTTTAGCATCCGCCACCTAATTAGCATTAGCCATTTGAAAGAAACCTGTACAAGCACCCTTGTGTACAGCGCTGATAGGTCTTAAAGACCTTATTCCTAGCCAGGCCCAGGACGGTCGAGCAATAAGAAAAATAATAGTGAAAGAGGAATTCCGTTTCTTTGCGAAGTGTCAATCGAGATCAAGAACCCCTGAGCTCCACTTACATACTGTTAAGTGCCGTGGGGTTAAAGCCAAGAAGGCTTAAGTACAGCACAGCACCTAGTTGTATATCATGAACTCTTCTTCCTCTTCTTTAGTTTTCTGTGGACGGGTTGATTCATTTACTCAGTAGGATATGGTTTCCTGCCAGACACTGGGACCCTTCTTACGTGAGGAATTACGGTAGGCTCGATAAGTGTCGCTACTACTGTACCTCTCAAATAGGCGTCTGCATTGCCTTGCTTGGAGGACCTGTCCCAGAGACGATTGAGTTGGGTAACTCGCAACTGTTTTCGCAACCGCTTTGGCCCCAAATGGGAACTAAGTGATCAAACCGCAGTAAGCGCATTGAACCGAACAATGTTTGGGGCGTTGAAACTGCGAGGCTAAAGTATCTGGTGCATCATCGTGTCATCATTTGTTTCCCGAAATTGATCAGATTCAGCTTTAATTAGTCGGAAAATCAGGACAATACAAAGTCACAATGACCATCCAGAACACGAGATTCGTCTTTTCAATCAAGCAGTAGTATAGACTTTCCAAGTCAGTGTCATTTTCGCTGACAGGTTCAACATTGCCAATAGTGGCGACACATCCTAAGTTATAACCTTCTTTTGTTTAACTTTCGTTTGAATCTCGAATGCTATCTCTCCTCGCTCTTGTCACCTTTGTTAGCTCATTATGTGAGTGCTCGAGCTCGTTTATACAAAAGACTCTCCATCGTTCCCAGTATCTGTTCGCCTGCAATATTACAATTTGGCCCTAGTCCAGCGATCTTGCCCTCAGATTTATGACAGTGTTTTGCAATTTTATTCGCTGTGCCAAACTCCAGCGCAACTGATTTTTTCGCTCATCGCTTTAGACCATTGTGTTTAAGCTTGCGGTTCTCTTCTCAACTTTGTCTTACAAGCAACGGACCCGGCATCCTTTTCTTCTTGACAATGGGCAAGGTTTTCTTTGCATTAGCGACCTTATGCGCTTCACAGTTGGTCTATGGAGCCACATTGTCAGAGTCTTCGAAAGTCCTGGGTCTGAGTTTCGAGAAGAAGGATGTGGCCGACAAGACACTATTTGGTTTACGAAAACGATCATCATCGAGCACAGTATCAACTACTCTCACCAACGTCGAAGGCATCTTCTACTATGTCAATATTAGCCTTGGAACTCCAGCTCAAGAGTTTGCCGTGGTGTTAGATACTGGAAGTAGTGATCTTTGGGTTCTCTCCGATGAAGCACCCATATGTAGCTCAGATCCGAGTTATTATTGTCCGTATGGCACATTTGACGCTTCAGAATCCTCCACATTTGTTGAGATACTGGAAGGTGGATTCAATATCACTTACCTCTTGGGGAATTCCGATATTGGAAACATTGTTAATGATACGCTTCGAATCGGTGGTATCACCTTGGACCAAACGACTTTTGGTTTAGTGACTGATGCAGCTTCAAGTGATAATATGGGTGTCATGGGTATCGGATATGTCGCTGGAGAGAGTACCATTGAACAAGATGACGCGATCTATCCGAATTTTGTTCAATCACTTTATGACCGTGGCATAATTGAATCAAGGGCCTTTAGTCTCTGGTTAGACAATCTCAGTATGTCGTTTCGAAACTGAGCCAAGCCATACTCCTTCCCAATGCTAACGATGCTTTATAGCTGCCAAAACCGGGACTGTGCTTTTCGGTGGTATCGATACAACGAAATACACTGGTGATCTAGTTGCTATTCCGATTCACAAGGATGTTTATTCTGGTGTCATTGATAGCTACGATGTCCCACTCACTTCCATTACCTTTCAAACCGATTCATCATCTGATCCATCATCCAATTTCATTGATGGTAGCTCGATTGTTCCAGTGTAAGTCTTATGCCGTGTTTCAATACATGTCTTCTTTGCAAGATCTATCTGTCTTTCGTGCTACCATATTGCGTGATACATTCTGTTCCAGATGATCGATTCATATATAAGCCGCTGACGAATCCCTACACAGATCTCTCGACTCTGGTACCACCTCCATAATCCTACCCAACGATCTCGCCTCCGCCCTTTACCTTGGTTTCGGTGCCACAGTTCCTGACGCTGCTTTCGGTAACACCACTGCTATCCTTCCTTGCTCCATAGGGGAATCCTCTTCTGTCTTCAACTTTGGATTTTCTGGTACCGGTCCCTTAATCTCTGTCCCTATTTCTGAATTCATACTACCCCTCACCGACAACTATGGAAATCCACTTTCCGACCCCTCAACAAACGTCCCTATCTGTCAACTCGCAATTGACTTCGCCAATGGCGGTCCGTCTCTACTCGGTGATTCATTCCTTTGATCCGCTTATGTTGTCTACGACATCGAATTAAATCAAATCGCCATCGCACATGCCTCGTTCAACAACAGCGGCGAAGGCAACATCATCCCAATTCCAAAATCAGGAATCCCACATCTCACCAGCACAGCCACAGGATCCCCCGCTCTAACACCGGTAACAAAATATGTCGCTGCTCAGACAGATCCATCCGTCAGACAAACTGCTGTAATAGCAAGCGAGTTCGATAAGACTGATTTAGCTACTCCAACTTTAGAACTAGGTTTGAATCCCAGTCAGACCAAAGGTGCTGAAACAGGAATTTCAGAAACAAATTCAGGATCATCGAGTTCATCATCAACATCTTCTTCTTCTTCTTCTTCTTCTTCTTCTTCTTCTTCTTCTTCTTCTTCTTCTTCCTCCTCCTCCTCCTCTTCGACAAATGCTGCGACTCTTGCTTCAGGAAGAATCAGTAGTTCATGGGAATTGGGGTTCAATCTGGCATTGGGATTCATTGCTTCAATTCTGGATGCTGGATTGATTTTCTAAAAAGTGATGGACTGTATATTAGTAAAGTAGGCAGGTATATCCGGAGCACCTGGTAAATGTACTGTACCTCATACTGACCAACCATGTTACATAACATCAGTTTCCATACCAATAATCCGATTAGCAACTGATGGAAATCAATCACCAATACAAAGAGGGAAAGTCACTTGTCAGTCTTGATCCATTAGAGATCAAACAAATACACATATATTTCCCATCCTAATGCCTATATCTTCCTAGATACAATACATCACGGTAAAGTATCTTTTCCCCTTCTTCTTTCGTTTTCACTATCCCTTTCACTACCGTTGGTTTGAAAACATATATTCATCTTATTTTCTATTTGTTCCTATCTATCTACATAC
>LCWF01000158.1:0-59182 GCA_001006345.1 Phaeomoniella chlamydospora | reverse complement strand
GGTTTTTGTCAAGACATTTACTGATTTTTGTAAATAACTGTACTGTGGAGCAGACTTATACTGTAGCTGTAATACATATACTCTGTACTGATACGATATTTAACATGCAGACTCTAAAAAGTGAAGGTCGAAGATTAAACCATATGTTTTCGACAATGTGTTTTTGGTCACAATTGAACATCAAGAGTATATCACTTACCGTCGAGCCTTAGACTCTACATCCTTCCAAGGGAAGCACTTCTGCCTCTCAGTACGGTACGATACATTATCAATCTCGCCTTGAAAAAATAAAGTAGGCTTCTCTTGTCTTGCTTCCCATGCTATGCTACACCTTCGCAATGTCTAACAACTCCCTCGTTGTCCTTTGTGTTTCCAATTCCAGCATCAGCTTTACTCCTTGCTCTGAACGCGATCATGTTTCTGGCTTTGCGAAGGTCCATACCCAGCCCTCAGGACAACCGATAAGATAGATTCCGCACACCCCCAAACACTTCTAGACACCTAAGTAAGCCCAATACTATTGACTATGCACCCTACCTGCTGCTCCTCACATATGGCGTATTAAGGGGAATTTGTCTGGGTTGTCGAATGGAATTGTGATATTGGTATGGATGGGTATAAGGAACAGCCCCCTGGATGCCAAGCCCTTTAGAACACTCTATGAGTAAGATTGATTCGGCACATCTTACATAAATACTTCTAGATATCTAAGCTATCCAATACAATCGTCATAAACCCTACCTGCTGCTTCTATGCCTTATAGTATTTATTAAAATGGCATTGAGACTTTTTTCGTTGTTGTGTTATGGAAGTAAGGTCAGAAGCTGAGATGAGATGAGAAGGGGTTCTTTTTTTTTTTGAATGCAAAATTTGGTTTGATTGGGAGTATCTAACTAGATACAAAGACAAGAGAGTGAAGTTTATGTTGGGTGAATAAGTGGATGGTTAAGTAAGACCAACAAGAAGGGAAATCAAAAAGCTCGATTGAATTCCTGATCTCATTTTGTTCTTAGTTATTCCAGCATCTTAATGAAAGTCTCCAATTTTGATGGTTATCTCGAAAGATATGCAAGTATTTTCACCCAAGTGTTGTGTTTGAACGGATACGTGATACTCGATTGACGGTGTCTCATCAGTATGCTCTCTAGCACGCTCCAGCATTCGGATCATCCTTATACTGGAAACTGCCGTGGTTCTGAACACTGCCCATTGAACAAGCGTTCATTTCGACGGTCATTGCGGCCACACAGTCGCTTGCTGATAGAGTCAATTCGGATCCTGCGTTGTTGGTTACAGCCCAGTTGATACGATTGTCTCCGATGGTGCTGCAGTATGTTTTGGTGCCACCTGCAGAATAACTTCCAGCGAGAGAGTTGCATGCATCGGTGCGAGCAGAGGCTAGTACATTGTTATCGCCAGAGACCGAGCTGTAGCTGAGGCCGCTGGTATAGCAGCCGAGGGCGTTAACTTTGGTGGTTCCAATCGCTGCTGCGAGGAGGGCAGTGGTGAGGGCGAGGTAATGCATATTGGAGCTCTTTTGAGTAAAAGTCTAAATGAACTGTTGTAAAGTTGGGAACGTTTGTGTTGGAAATTTTGGGGACTTTTGCTTTAGGACTTATTGATGCGTTATGTAGAAGGGGAGCTTTAGGAAGAGGAGGACTACTCTTTTATAGTTGTTCCTATCGAGACATTCTTACTTCTATGACGGTGGGAATAGCAAACTCGAGACTGACCTTCTTGGAATAACAGTGCCAGACTCCTCGTTGAACTTTGGACACACACTTTGCAAGCCCGAATGTTTCCAATTGAACGAGCCTTTGCGAGAGGACCTGCAGATTCCTACCCTTCGGGGATCAGGGGGAGTAGAGTAAATTTGAGAAGGGGCTTGGTGAAATTGATTTCAACCCTCAGCTAGTAAGCACAGGTATTTCTCATTGAGGCGGCTCGTGCGGTTCGAAATGAAGATCCCCGCGGTCTAGAGACTTCAACGAAATTGACACGGTCTTCAGAAGAGTGATGTTGTATTGGTCTCAATCCCCTTCTCGTAACGGAATAAATGTGTTGCGTGAAACATTCTGTTATTGATGCCGAGGACATCGTCATGTCCCGGAAGTATCAGAGATGTAAGCTGGCCTATCAAACCTTTAATTCCAATCAACTCGCACACGACATCACTTGACGTGAATATTATGACTATGGTAGGGGGTCTCATATGCTTTCAGCCTCCTCATGACCAAGACGCTTAGGCTGGGCGTTGAACAGAGGAGAAATTTTGACAATGGAGAAAGAACCCGGGATCCTATGTACCCTTACACACGTTCTGATACGCCGCTTGCCCCCAGCGATGGCAGTCGGAGATCACGAATACGTCGTCGGGAGTAACGGTAACTCCAGTTCATGGCAAACAGGTCCAACTGATTATTCCGTTGGCCAGTCGTTTAGCCATTGATGGCCGTTACTTTACCCGGGTGAGTGCCAAAGGGTTTCAATTGTAAATCATAGCGTCGGGGTGAAAGCGAAAGAAGTAGAATATATGCACCGACAGTAGTACATCTACGTCGGTCGTTGCGATAGCCAAAGTAATATCTCTTTCGGGAAAGTCGTGCGATCTCGGGTACTTTGGGTCAGGGACGGATTTAGAATTGGGGTCCCAATCATTCAATTCCGACATCCCTTACAAACTTGACACATGACGAAGGCTATACATTTTATTGTATGGAGGTATTATCAAGGACTAAAACGTCTGCAGCCATCTGATCGCCTAAGGAGGTTTCATAAGATTCGAGTTACATTTCGTACAATATCCCGAAAGATTCCGCAATGGAATTCTCGAGATCGTCGAAGTACACCAATAGAAATCTCGTTCAAAATGTTCGATCATCTTCTCATCTAATCATTATCTCAACAAGTAAAAGTCGCTCAGATGCACAAAATGACAAATACCTAGGCCTGCTAGCAGAAGCCTCCGATGACAACGACGTCAGAGACTTTCCAAGCTATATCAGTCCCCTACAATGACTACATCCATATCTTCCGACAGCACGTGAGATAGGTACATGTTCTCTCAATGTGGTGCCGCCCTTTGATAGAATAATATGTATGCCTCTCCGTTCTGCAGCCGATCCCTTCCGTGAAGCCTCATTGGATCAAAGTCGACGGTCCTTTCGTCATCATACTTTCGCCAACAATTGCGGCCTTGATCCTTGACCAGGGAGATATAATGCCCAGAGCTTAGGGTGTTGCCGAGATGGCGTAGAACTCCATAGCAGTCATAGCTGTATGGGGGAGTCGTGGCTTGGTCTGGGGCAACAGTCTCTTTCATTTGGTCCTGCGCTGGGGTAGGTGGAGGGGGGTGTTGGATCATGAAAGGATCCATGCTTAAATTATGGAGAGGAAATTCGATGGGAGTATGAATCTTGCGCGCTGACTCTGTCTTTGATGCAGAAAATCTTTTGAAATGAATGACAAGGAATTGAGGCATTCTGGTGAGGATAATTTGTTTTGTAGCTTCCCGTTCACATTTACAATGTGGACATTTCCATACTTCTTCTCCAGACAACATCTCCTCCTGGGTGTATGAGCGAAGACAACTGTAGATGTCAGCTCCGGAACCAGCTTGATGAGGGATCTCAACGGAGATGCTGTAAAATGCTTCGTATGTTGTGGAAGTATTTTGACACGTAGTACATCGCAAGCGAGATGCATGCTGACCGGCGAAAAGCGAGGAAATGAAACTGTAGTCTCGGTGCTGAAAACGCTGCCATTCATAACCAGAAGCAACGGACACTTGTGTACGTTCTCTCTGAAGCTCTTCTGCAGGGGTGAGAGGTTTCAAAACCGTTCGATTCCAGTTGATATTGAGATCTTCATGAAGACAGTCCACCAGAAAATCATAAAATTCCTTTGCATCCTGCTGCCGATCGATTGCCCATTCGCGGTTCATGCGGCCGCAAAAAGTACGGAAGGTAGTAGGCTTTATCGCTTCCACATCTCCATTCCATAAGGATCGAACTACATTAGTATACAGGCCTGGCATGATGCCGCTTGAGCCTTTCCAATTTTTCTGAAGAAACTGTTTGTAACGGTCCTCGAGGAAAAATTGACTAAGCGGGATGGTGGCAGATAGGCACTGAAGAGTGGAATTCATATAGCAAGTCACACCAAAATTGACCAGGCCTGTCCGTGGTAATCGAAGGCGTCTCGACGTTGAATAGGTAGGATGAAGGGCAGGCCGATTTGCTGATGCTTGTCGAGCGAGTGGAGCTTGGGGTGGTTGAATGTCGTGGAGTCCTGAATAGGAGACCCTTGGCACTGCAGGAGGTGGTCGTGAGGGCACCTCAGGCATTTGAGGACGATCAAATTGAACCTGAGATGGTGGTGCTCGCAGTGGAGCAACCATTGATTGAGGTTCATTTTGTAAGGCAGGAAATTTTCGTAGAAAAGACTCGTAATCTGCAACAAAAGATGGAGATGCAGGTTCTTCTTCAACTGTACCGTCTGCTTCGCCATCACTGCCGACCTGAGCATATTCCGACGTTTGTACCTCTTCGGCTTGTGCTTTCTGAGCCCAGGCACGTTCTTCTTCTAGATCTAGGGGTTTGTGCTCCCGCAGCCGGCGACGCCTAACTTCGAGACTGGAATTAGCACTTGCCATTCTCTGTCTTCCCATTGGTCTTCCGCCTGGCCCTAACATCGATTTTCGCGACTTTATAGATCCCATCAACGCGGCAGTCTGCGACGTAGACAAAGAATTAGGACCCATGAGATCAACCCAGGCATCAATGCCTCCAGATAGAAGAGCGGGCGGCCGACCGTCCCGCAAAGGCTTGTATTCGTTAAACTCATACAATGTGTCGTAAATCGCTCGAAGTTCGGGCGTCTTACTGCTTGTAGGTGGTCCAATGAGAAACCTGGTAGAGCTAGTATTTTGATCATAGTACACGACCAAGTCAAATTCATTGCGCTTGCTAAAGAGCTCTTGTTCCTGCTCAGGCGATACGACAAGGCGCTCTTCAAGGTCCTCGGCAGAGACTCCCTCTTTCAGAGTTAATGGCTCAATGCACATTATTGACTTGGAGAATATGTGGCCGCTATCAAATACTTCACGAGGTCGGATGTCGACTAAAAGTACATTGTATTTTCGTATGTATCCCACCAAAGTCTCAGCGGAGATGGAAGTTGTATGAGGGATTTCGCTTGAACTACTTTTTGACACAATTGTGGAATTGACGCCATTTGGTGTTCTAGGTCGATATGGATTTTCATCTCTTGTTCGCTGCAATTGTAGCGGGACGCCTGGAGGATTGGGTTGATTATAATAGGTAGGACGCTTCTCGATGGGTGGCCGAGTATGTTCGTTGGATCTCCGAGACGAAGTAATTGCTGAAGAGACAGGAGCGCTGGAGGGGCTATAAGTTGGATCTGGAGCTCGTGGAAGGCTGGGCATGGTGGTAGATATTGGAAGTTTTGGTGGAACTGAAGGGGCATATGGAGGTGGCATATCACGTGGACCGTTTGGTTTTACCTGTCCATTTATGCTCATTCGCGAGGTCGACACTGTTTGGTTTGGAGGAGATCTATGGGCAATGTAGTCTTCTGGAACAGGAATACCAACCGGCGCCGCACCTGGTCCGCTAGACGGGGTCCTTAAGCGTGCCAGGCGCAGAGAAAGATCATCCCTATTCTCTCTTGAAGCGATGGCATATAGATTATCAGGCTTCGGGCCTGGAATGGGCCTACTCTTCATATGCCCTTCTAAATGTAAGCGGTCGCTAGTGACATTGCTACCCGGAGCTGTGGATGGAACACTAGGCATGTCAGGCCCATTGAGGAGTGATTGATGGTGTCCATTGACAGATGAGCCTCGCGAGGAAGGCCTTGACTCAGAGTTGGGCTGTATGCCACTCCTTGCGTTATCTTCCTCGATCATTTGCCTGATCTGATCCATCATGCCATCCATGTTTTTGACCTGCTTCAACAGCGCTTTGTATTCCTGATCCCAGCCATTTCTATGGTCGTAAAGTCCTAAGTCTCTATGAGAAGGTATATAGTTGAGTGCAATCTCAGCTCCTCGGATATAGTCCTTGTAAGCTAGGTCCGGACGTCTGAATTCAACAGCACGCTTCGCTGCACCGATGTAGGATCCGGCTTTCTCTAGTTGAATCTTGAGGGAAGACCCGCGATCGATTTCAGGTCGCGCAGAGGCTACTATATCTTTGATGTGCATATAATGCTTTATGGGAGTGCCATTTCGCGAAGGTGCTGCCGGACTGCTGTTCCAACTTGACCGATGAGAAGCTGGCGAAGCCCCAGATGCTGAGAAGCCTGGAGATGGAGGCGCTGCGTGCGAAGCCATGATTGCGTTTGTTACAGCAATTTCATTGTTTCATTGTTTGAATTGCTACTTCGCAGCAAAAGCTGCTTCGGATCAGTCGTCCAAACCCTGCAGCGGGATTGTAGGTAATTAATGACTCGGAATTGTAGGCGGGGGTCATGCGCAGCGACCTGGTGTAGAACGTGAAGCCTGTCCAGGTTTTTGAAGGACTCAAAAGACAAGACGTGGTCTGAGGAAGATAGGGATCATCTAATTGTTGTATACTCTTGGTGCAAAGTGAGGGATTAAACGAATCGAGGTAGATTGTAGCACCTGAGGCTCTCTTTGTCGCCTTTGATTGCTTAATGCCTGGCAGTAGTATGAAGCGCCGCGCCACAAGATGACATAGTTCAGGCAACTTGTTTGATTCGATAGCTCCAAAACTTCTAGAACGTCAAATGCGCCTGACTGACGGAAGCTCATCCACCCAAACAAAGCTACAGTACCTTGCCCCGTACACCTTCAACCCTGGATCACTGTCAAACCACGCCTCTACGAAATTATTACACCAGATCGTTCTACAACATTATTGTACAATTTTGTCAATCCTAAGACTTGTCGTCATTGCCATCGACCTTATAGCAACTGCGTCACATAGTCCCAAATCACCTGACGCTATCGTCCGACGTGCTTCTAGCTAGATGCCAGCCTAATAGTTTGTCACATCAAACCCTCAACCATGGCGGGCTGGTTCGGCAGTTCTACGAGTGCTCTTGATGAGCAGATAGAGCGCGCTACCTCTTCAAGCTTAGAGGATATAGCCTCTAGCTTGGAGATCTCAGATATGATCCGTTCGAAGACAGTGCAACCTAAAGATGCGATGCGCTCTCTGAAACGCCGCTTAGGCAACAAGAATCCAAACGTCCAACTCTCAACACTCAAACTCACAGACACTTGTGTGAAGAACGGAGGATCGCATTTCCTTACCGAAATAGCATCCCGGGAATTTATGGATAATGCTGTCTCTATGCTCAAGGCGTATGGCGGTGCTGCCCTTAACGACGATGTTAAGAACAAGATGCTTGAGCTCATACAGAATTGGGCCACCGCCACTCAGAATCGACCTGACCTCAGGTATGTGGGAGATACGTACCGTAAACTTCAGGAAGAAGGATTCCAATTTCCGCCAAAGGTCGAAATATCCAGCAGTATGCTTGACAGTAGCGCACCGCCGGAGTGGATCGACTCGGATGTATGCATGCGATGTCGTACCGCCTTCACATTCACGAATCGAAAGCATCATTGTCGAAACTGTGGCAACGTATTCGATGGACAATGTTCAAGTAAAATGATACCTCTCCCACATCTGGGGATATTGCAACCGGTTCGGGTGGATGATGGATGTTATGCAAAGTTAACGACGTCTAAGGGAAAGGGTGAAACCCCCACCAGAGTATCATTTGCTCCTAGGAGTAGTAGTATGCAGCCGAGGGACGCCCGTGTGGAGAGCAGCAGTTTTGATGAGGACCTCAAACGAGCACTAGAAATGAGTTTAGAGGAGGCAAAAGGGAGTACAGGCTCGGGATATGTTCCACAGTCGGAACTTAAGAATGATACACAAACGGTCAACGGTTCGGGGGTAGACGAAGAGAATGATCCTGACCTAAAAGCCGCCATTGAACTTTCGTTAAAGGAAGCAGAAGAGCAGAAAAAGAAACACGCAGAGTCTCTGAAGAAATCCTCCGGAGCGGATTCTACTTCAAACGGACCACAACCTTTCGTGATGCCTAAGAATGATTACGAGCTCAGCATCGTGGAGGCCGAAAATATCAATCTCTTTTCTACTCTGGTGGAGAGACTTCAACACCAGCCCCCAGGGACGATCTTGCGCGAACCTCAAATCCAAGAATTATACGAAAGCATTGGCAAATTACGCCCTAAGCTCGCAAGAACGCTAGGCGAGGCAATGAGTAAAAGCGATACTCTGCTCGACCTACATGCAAAATTGTCATCTGTGGTCCGCTATTATGATCGCATGCTTGAGGAGCGCTTGTCGAATACATATAATCCAAGACCTTACGCCGGCTATGGTGGACAAATGGTCACGAATGCACCTCCTGGGTTGTATCCATCAGTGGCCACAGGACAACCCGGGCCTCCGCCTCACGGTGCTGCTGAAAGTTTCTACTACGGTAACGGTCAATCCGAGCCTTATTCATATCAGGCTCATCCATCAGCTCCAGCGTACGGAGGTTGGTCCCAACCTACATCGCCGACAGTTGCTTACAGCCAGCCGCCTGCATCCCAACAGTATTTGCCACAGCAACAGCAACCACCTCACCAACAACAGCTTCCGCACTCTACGGTCTACCAAATCCCAGCAGATCAACCTTCGCACGCATCTTCACAGCAGCCGGTACCGTCCGAGACTGAAAAACCATCAGTGGCACCGCAGTCCAATGTACCCTACCCTACCTTTGCCGGTTATACGCAAGACTATTTCCCTTCGGCGCCTGCCCATCAACCACAAAACCCGAAACCGGCGGTGGAGGAGAGTCTTATTGACCTCTGAGAGCGCCGAATGCTCCTGTTCACATGCATTGCACCGAACTCGATTTCTCACTTTGTTTACCAGCGGTTGCATTATGGCGTGGCGTTTCAATGAGGAGGGTCTGGCTCCTGGTTGAATGTCCATCTGACTTGGTGTACATACCTTGAGTCGCAATTGTCGTGGGTAGGTGTGCTAAATAGCCTATGGATACCATCTATCTTGTAATTTTTCGGTCACGAACGGGCATCGTGGGGAATGAAGTAACATAATCCATCCATCATACAAGTGATAGTATACCCTGAAGTCGAGTTGAACCAGATGCATTTATTGGCAGACATCCACCTAGGCACTTTATTATGGTTCATGTCGCCTAAAATCCTCGATCTACTTAGTGTGGGCGTCGCCGAATACGGAGACCTCAAAGTACCGCGGCTAATACAGTAGGTCTAAGTACAGGTAGCGCAAGGCAGCCGCCTCTAAATCCAACAGCTTCATCTTGGCGGAAGATTTTATTTACTGAGGATGGCAGCTAGAGAGAGCTAAATGCTTCTGTTGCCTGCTCGCTATCTGATCTCATCCGTATTGTGATATTTCTTGACTCATTATGGTAGGGCACGGGTCTTCGTGTAGCTTTCACCCCCACCCGTCGTGCTTGTTCTGTTCATAGAGTACAGTACAGTACTACATATATAAGCTGTCGGCTTCGCTACTGTACATAGGTAAAGGATTCAGTGAGCACAGTCGCTTGCCTTCATTACTCACGCCTTCTCTGCATCACATCTACCCAACATCATCTATCTTTCTTTCGTCGACCGTCTCTTGTTCCGCTGATCCCTCCTGTCATCAAAGGAGAAGCTATCTGGGTTTTTTTTCCGTGACGTGCAATTATCACTCCATGGCTATGGAGCTCCCCGAACTGCCAGTCCCTCTTCAGGACTTCATATCCCATGTTGATCAATCTGATCTGCCGGTCGTTGAAACGCTACAGCCATATCTCCGCTACGAAGCCAAGCTTCGAGAGATTTTTGCCCAAGAGCCGCAAAACAGACTGCTTCAAAACTTTCATGTCAACACGGTTCCGTTATTCAGTGGTCATGAGTCTAAACTTCGTGTTAGGTCCAGAGATCTCGAGAACGAAAGCGAATTGGAAAAGGATAGGTATCTATTGTCGCTGTCTGATGAGGACAGGAAGACACATGGGTCCCCTGCTATTGTTCAATCACTGAAACAGTTCAAGCAGAATCTCAACATCTTTTGCGAATCATCACTGTCAGAGTTTGACTGGAGCAATGTGGTGGTCGCAGGCAGTGCCGTAGTGACGTCCCTCCTCCCGGTTCCCAAACCTCATAATCAGTCTCGACGAGCTCTTCGGGAATACTATCACGACAAGTTGGCGCCGGCTTCGGATGTTGATATTTTCATCTACGGTCTCAATGAAGAAGAAGCAATGAATAAAATACTGCAGATCGAGGCAAAGATCAATGACAACATTCTACATGAGACGACAACAATTCGAACAAAGAACGCCATTACGATAGTTTCCCAATATCCCACGCGGCACGTCCAGATTGTTCTACGCCTGTATCAAAGCGTATCGGAGATCTTGACAGGCTTTGACGTTGATTGCTCGTGTGTTGCTTTTGATGGTTCTCAAGTTTGGGCAACTCCACGTGCAGTTGCAGCCTTCATGACCCAGGTCAATACGATTGATCTATCCCGAAGATCACCATCATATGAGAACAGACTTTCAAAATACTCACACCGAGGCTTTGAAGCGTATTGGCCTTTGTTGGAGCGAACACGCGTTGATCCTACAATCTTTGAACGGTCTTTCGATCGTGTGAAAGGTCTAGCAAGACTCCTTGTTCTTGAAAAATTACCAACGGCAGAAGCTCGCGAGAACTACATGGACCAGAGACGGTTAGAGAGGGGTCGCCCTGAAATTCCATGGCATGCTCGACGTCGCACATTTACCGGAAATAAGAAGGATGTCCAGCCAGATGACGTAGCTGAATGGGTTGAGGATGAGGACGTTTCCAGCTACCACACATTTACAATACCATATGGTCCCAAATACAATGCCAGAAAGATTGAAAAGATAATTTTCAAAAAAGACATCTTGCTCAATGCAGAGTGGGCTCAACCAGAAGAACGAACAGTGACACTCCATCGACATCCCGCGTTTTTCGGCTCGGCGAAAGATATTTTTGAGGACTGCTGCGGCTTCTGTCCAGAACCCACTACGGATGATGAACTCCTCCTTGCCGAGAAAGAATCTAAGATGTACGTAAAAGGTCACATCCAGTTCATTAAAGACGACCCCGGCCGTCAAGCGATCGGAAGCTTTAATCCAACCACTGAAGATGACTGGACCAACATGGCATATATCGGAAACACCGAGGCATTATGTGAAGCTATAGTACTTGGAGACATTGACTTTGTCGATTATTGGTGCCGACAAGAAGACACCGACATTAATCGCCGGGACCACACTGGCCGTACTCCATTGCATCTAGCTGCACTCTGCGGCTCGCCAAAAATGGTTCAGTGTCTCATTGACCATGGTGCGCGACTGACGGCGCGTCTTGTCGACGGGTTGACAGCACTTCACATAGCAGCTTCCAGGGGTGAAATGGGTTCCGTCGAAGCACTCCTTCACAAGAGTGAAGAAAATGAAGCTAACGAAGAACCCCGAAGGGCATGGAGGCAGCCTAGTCCTGGAGTCTCTCGGGACCCCGCTGAAAACAGCGATATTCAGACTAGCGATGATGATTCTAACGAGTCTGACTATGACAAATTAGAAGGCAGAAGTATTGCTAGTCGGGATACGACACACTTGACTCATGGATCTTTTGTTCGTGTTGAAAATGAACCAGAGGGGCTGTATTCTCCTGGGAAGGATGATGATCTTGAAGATCAGGACATCATAGATCTTGAAGCTCCCGCATGGGATTGTCCTGTCAATCCGCTCCATCTCGCTATCATGAATGGTCATACTGAAATTGTTGAAGCATTGATCAGCGATTTTGGAGCTGATGTCTTACAACCAATCAAAATAACTTCTACGTATAGCAAGCAGCCGCTGGCAGCAATTTTGACCCTCGTCCTTGCAGCACGGTTTGCCCCTAATCCCGACCTGATGATTCATACCTTGCTTGATAAAGGCGCTTCATGCTCACAAGCAGATATGGACGAGATCACAGTGTTGCATCACATTGTCAATGATAATAATATCAAGGCTCTCAAGCTTATGTTTGATCACAACGGGCCAGCGCCACAGAATGCTATCAACCATATCACTATAGCAGGATGGGAAGGCAGTCCTATAGTCTTATCACCTTTACTTACTTCCATCAGGAAATGCAACTCCGATATCGCTTTGGAGCTTTTGAAAAGAGGAGCTAGCCCAGTCATCAGTAAAGAAGCCTTTAGCCGAGGATACCATCGCAAATTTGAGAGAGCATCCAAGGACCCGGACAAGATGCACACGATCTTCTTAGATAGAGTCGAGCAGCCTATTATCCTTGCGATCCAAAATGACCTTCCAACAGTCGCTCTAAGGCTTTTGGAACTCGGTGCTGAGGCGTCAACAATCAATACCGCAGGTCAGAGAAAAATAGGAAACAGAGAAGAGCCGTTCTATTACTTTTCACGCCGCGAGGCTCCAAGATCTCTCTTGGATCTCACCATAGAACGGATCGCCGCATTGACCAAAGAACTAGACAGCATTCGCACCTATAAGGAGAGTGTTGTTGCTGTCAGGTCTACAATTTCGTTGGCAGTGGACCACGGCCATTTGTCAGGATTGAGTTCGGGAACATACCAGCATTGGCTAGGGACTGGTGACCTGGAGTTGGCGAATTTTATTCTCAAGGAAATGATTGACGAGTGCGAGAACAGGGTGACATGCACTGAAGACCGTGAGTATGATGAAGTTGCTAGGGTCACCAAGATTGCTGGACTCGAGAAAGCATTGATGGACTACAAAACATTCCAAAGTGAATTAAAATGTCGCAATGGCAAACCCCTCAAAGACCTACATCCTAATACCACGCTCTCGGATGGAAATAATCATGTTGGAGACGAATATGACCACAAAGAAGACGGCAAAGATTCACCGCCATACAGTACATGTTTCAAGTTTCTGGTTCCGGATCTTGGTGATACGGAGCGGAAAGGTTACATCAAGCTTTTCGAAGCGGCATGGGAAGGTGACGGGGAAACCGTTAAGTATCTTACCATGGGCCCTTGGAAGCTAGAACAAGATAGGGCTGTATGTGACAAGGCAAGCTCGGATGAGACTATGCAAAGTCCACTACAAGTTGCAGTACAAGATGATCGGGGTTTCAGTCCTTTTTCACTTGCCCTCTTCAGACGCCATTTCACTCTAGCGCGGTTAATTTTTGAAATTGCCATTGCCCAGTACCAGCCCAATGACGACGATGCGCGTTATCGATACTCCCTACAGCCCTTAGATGAAGGGGATGATTACCCAAGCGACGAGGATGATGAGGATGTAAATATCTACTCAGGGTTGGCAAATGGTATTTTCACAGTTGAAGACGTTGGGGCACTTGGGAAAGCTGTTCAGTCCAAAACATCTCCAATGGAAATGCTGAAGTGGAGATGCGAGCCCTGGAGATTCGTTGACGTCCACCGACCAACCTTGTTCATGCCTAAACCTACAGGCCGAGATTGGTTGGATGACAAGATGCCATGGCGAGAATTCCACCGCCGATTTTCCGACCGAGGTCACATTCAAAAGACCATAGCTGATTATGCTATTGAGGCAGACGACTTGAAACTGCTGATCTTCATCCTGGATCGATTCCAGGATCTGAACATCAGATGTAGAGACTCGTCACATTCAAGTGCAGCCCTAGACTCACAGCAGTATGCAATCGCCTTGATCTTTGACAATTTGTTTGATCTCGCAATGCTTCTCGGCAAGACAGCAATGCTCGACCACATCATCAAAGCCACCGGTGCCAGGTTTCCACTTCGTCGGTTGGTCGAGCTGAAGGGCCTCAGAGTACAAGAACAACACCGCTATTACAAAGGGCTGACAGTGCACGGCAAGAAACGTGAGGATTGGACAGAGGCTAGTCGTGGAGGAGTTTCGATGAACAAAGTACAATCAGAGACACCTCCACTTCTACGTTCTGCATTTGCCGGTCATGCAAGTTCCATCAAGTATTTCCTCAGCGATGAACCATTCCAAAGATATAAGTCTTATTCTGAAAGCCATGATGACAACAAATTCATCCAGGCTCTCAATGATGCGCCTGGTGGGTATGAGAAATCTTTGCAAGATTGGCTAGGGTCAAGGAGACATTTGGCAATACACGGCTCAGTGCTCGCTGAATTGGCCGCAAAGGGACAGAATAAGCATCTAGAGTGCATCATTGAAGCCGTACCCAGTACGATAAATTCTGTTAACCATGAAGATCTTACTCCGCTTCACCTTGCTTTTCAATACGGACGCTTAGCAGCAGCGAAACTACTTCTCAAACGTGGCGCAGACCCGACCAAGCGCGATAAGAAAGGAAGAAATCTCATGCATCATTATCTTACCATGAATTCATGGGCACATAAGCATAACGCTGAGGTCTTTCGACAGTTCCTGTCACTACTCGAACGAGATGCAGTCGAAGACATGTTTATGCAACGAACAAGTGTAGTAGACGGATCTCACACTCCTCTCTCAACCTACGTTCACTCCCATCTCCATCACGACGGAGTAGTCGAGATATGGCAAATCATTCAATCATACACCAATGGAGCGGACCTCCAAGTCATGGAGGGCTGTGGAGACTTTCTCTTACATTATATTGTCAGAAATGGAGGAACTCGGCTGGCCGATGCTGTCTTGAAATTTGATCCGACGTTACTCTCTTTCGAGAACGCCACTGGAACAACTCCTCTGGAATGCGTCAACCGTGCTTACTTGAACCGTTGCTCTGACATTGACAAGGTACCCCAAAACAACTGGCCCAATCATCTCACTTCACGTCTAGTGGATAGGAGCATCAAGAGTCAAGATAATCTGGAATCAACCTGGCGTCTGTGCAATAATGTTGCGTCTTTTACCAACAGCAAACGAAAACTGATTTCGCTTTCCGAGGCAAACGAAGTTGCGAAAAGACTTGCGTTACAAAAGACTCGGAACAGCCCTAGCGGTGTCACTCCAACCACTAGGGACCGACCACATGATGAAGTAGATGATTGGATGCAAAAGGCCACTCAGAACAGCGAAGAATTGGAACAGCTGATCAATGCTAGCCGATCGTGATGGGGGATTAAGACAGAAATCGGGTAATCTCAAATTTGTTTCCGTTCATTCAACACACATTATATCATCGCTTACCAATCACAGAAGGCTTTCTACCTACACAGAAATATTTATTATTTGGCTCATGTGACTCAGAGCAACCTAATTTCGGTTTGTAGCTTTGAAAAGGAGAGTCTACAAGGCGGATATGGCTGTTTGTATAGGTAGCCAGCTGAGTTTTTCATAGACCACCGAATCAATGGAAACTATCAACCTAGACCTATTAGAAAGAAACCAAAAAAGGCATGTAATTTGCAAATTCCTTCATCATTGAAACCCCCAAGTCCCAGTCCCCCTAGTCCCCATGATATCGAAATCAAACAGGAAACGTCCCCCGCAACACTCTCCCAAAACCCACACCTTCACTTCAACAACTCAATCCCACCCTCCACAACCCATTCCCTCCCTTGTTCCCTCAATTCCGGCACCGCACTCTGGCCCCTTGCCGTCACTTTCCTCTTGTTCGAATCACCCGTCGCGAAATAACTCGCAAACGCACCCGCCATTCCCTCGTAGACCTAGGGGATCTGATTCCTGGATCATGTTGACTTTGGTTCTAGAACTGCGTGTCGCTGCCACGTGTCGCGGGCGGGATCGGTGTAGAGGCCGAGATATGAGGGGGAAGAATTTGGGGCGGCGACGGCGACGACGACGAGGGCCGGAATGGAAGATGATGAGAGAGCAGCCAGGATGCGGGGCACGAGAGAATTATGTCGCGGTAGATGAGGCCGGCGCGGACGTAGGTTGTGTTGTAGACAAGCAGGGATTCGCTGGTTCCGGATGGCGGGTAGTAGATTTCGGTGAGTTGCGTGTATTGTGATGGTGTCAAGTTGGGCAGGAAGCCGTGAAGCCATTGGTGGAAAGAGGCTTCGCTGGAGTTAAAAGATATGCTTGATCCGATTGGGGCGGAGGTTTGGCATGTGAGATTGGCGAGGCTGGGGGGGAATGAAGTTTCCGCCTTCGTGCAGGTTGTACGTTGAGAAGCTGGCGCGCAGGTTTTGGGGGATGAAAGTGGATTTGGCGAGGGAGAGTGGGAAGAGGGAGGAACGTGTCGTCGAGGACGGGGGACCAAGTGTAGGAACTTGTGTTGTAGGCATGGGAGGAGGAGATGGTTAGAGAGGCGGTGCGGAGGGTTTGCACGGGAAGGGTTTTGAGACAGGTTAGTGAGTTGTTATAGGTGGTATTGGTGCAATTTGTTAGAGAGACGAGGGTGCGGTATATGGATTCGGCTTCTGGGCTGGAGTAGTGGTATGTTTTCGGCCAGAAGGGGGAACTGGCGAGTGCTCGGGTGAGCAGTCCGTTTTGGTATTTCGGGTTGGCGATTGCTTGTGCGACGACGCTCCCGGCGCCGGCGGACTGACCCCAAATCGTGACTTCGCTGGGATCACTGCCAAAAGCAGGATAGTTTTGTTCACCCATTTGAGGACTGCGTGCTGGTCTAGAAGTCCTGGGTTCAAATCGCTATAAGGATCTTCAGCGATGGCTCTGCCAGGTAAAAATCCAAACGCATTGACTCGGTAATTTGGCTCGACCATAATAAAATCATTTTCTGTCGAGACGTCAAGAACGGGCCAAGCAGCAGGTGGAATGGTAAAACTTCCACCCCCTTGAATAAAAGCACCACCGTAGAAATTCACAACTACTGGACGAAGTTCCGATCCTTGAGTCCATGGTCGAGAGTATAACCCAAGACACAGACAATCTTCGGACCCGTTGACGGTCCGTTGAGGACACATCGTAGGACTGGTCGGATCCATAGATAGTTCCATTTGGAATGGGAATGACGGGTTGAGGAGCTCGGAACCGGTTGAGTCCAACTGGAGGAGCGGCGAATGGGATCTTATGGAAGTATGTGATATTGTAGATCGAGGAATAGCTACCACCAAAAGTCCCGTAGGAGAGGTTTGCTATTGGATCAGAGGAGTTGAATGATCGATGTTCTAGAGGAGGACAAAATGTGATGAAGAACAAAAGGAAGACTTCAAGGAATTGGAATAGAAAAGAAATTATCGTGTAGGGCAGGAAATCACAACGTCTTCCGCAAAATGAAAAGTCTGGGCCACTTGTCGACACAGCAGCAGCTCCTTACCTTGCCATTATCGCTGCTATATAACTGCTTGGCGATAGGATAATACCATCCATTATCAGCTGTGGGCTAGACAACCTGACGGACTGAAATCTTTATAAAAGCAAGCTGTACAAGACTTCCGCAGAAAATGCCCGTGTAACTAATGGACCAGTAGGATCTCCCAATTTAATGGTCGCTATGTCATGTTTGCCGCGCGACTGCATTTTAGATATCAGGTACTGTAATTATGTCGTAGGACAACCGGCACAATCGCTAGGCCATAGGATATACCAACGGAACATTCATGATCGCCCCTCTTGGTCTGCTCCATCGAAGTTTCGGCGGTTAAGTTATAACTTTCTTTCGTCGCTGCTGTTAGATACGGTTCAGGCTGATCATATACTCCAGTAAGCATTTATAGTCACAAAATGATACTCCACTCGGAGTTCTGTCTGGCTCCGATCGTTTGCTTCGCTGAGGATGACATGCTGAGAACTCAGGTGTCGAACAAGAATATCTTACGGATGTTTAACTTGGGTACTTATAATCCCTGCAACAGGCTTGTCTTACCCGTGCGGCCCAGCAAGCGCAGCGCTTATCAATCCACAGGAGAGGACATGAATCCCACCTCTGGAACGTGGATGGATATGCATAGCCTATGATAACGCTTTAGTGGACTGTTTCGTCCAGAGGCTGTACTGTGGAGCATGTCCTGCATTAAGACATCTCAATGAGAGAACAACCATTTCTTCGATCAACCAAGCATCCGAAGCGGAATAGATTCAATATCGCGGCTTAGTACGCTACGCTACTTGTCTTCGGAGGTGTTTCGCAAATCGTCCATGCGGAGCCACTGGGAAGAAAAGGGGCCCGGTCATTGGTAAAAGTATTTATGTGGCTTGGTTGCTCAGTTTTTTGACTACAACGATGGTGGCGCCGACGTGGAGTTTGTCCAACCATATTCCTCCCTCCAACTGAAGCAGAGCGTTGTAACATCCCGCTCATATGAAAATGCGCTGGGACTTGGCTATCCCTGTTGCCATGCCCTTCCTGTCATGTTTTGACATACAGAGCAAAGTTTAGCCATGTGCCAGAGTATTTATAGGTTGATCCTACCCCTAGAAGCGACATTGAGGCCTACCGCTCGACCTTATGTCATTTCACGCCTGGTACAAGTATACATCGATGTCTGAAGACTCCCCGGAGATGTTGGGATATGTCTCAGACCACCAAGAATACTGCTGCCACACTTATTGCGCTATAGACATTGACCGATGCCTCCCTGGAATGACACTACGAACTTCAAACATGGTGACTCGGAAGTTAGCAATCCTAACTCAACCAACAAGAACATACTCGTGGGATGGGTCGATGAATCATCCGGAAGGGGTACGTGGACCATCATCTCGACATGCCTGTTTACTATTTTGCTCTGCACTTGGACAGCTATACATCCTCGGGTACATACAACGAGACGTCTCTTCACAACTCACAAGATGTGTCAACTTTTTAAAACTATTATGGCACCTGAGATGGTTTGCGTCGAGGCTCTTCAAGAGTGGGTCCAGGCACGTAAAGTGGTGAAGCGTGCAAAAGCTGCTACCGAAGGAAGATTGAAACTTGTTCATGCTTTCTATGTCGGCATGCTCGGCCTCAGATATCGAACACAGTATGGTTACAGGGTCTTGTGGCCCGGGCAGTATATATGGTTGCTCAACCAAGGCCTGATCAGTTGGAATGAGTCTGATAGTTGGGGATTATGTGAAGAGTCGATTCGTGACAAGAGCAAAGCTGATGGGTTAGTCAAATTGGCTGCACTTTGTCAAGTCTCATGGTTTGTCCTTCAGTGCATCACAAGGGCAGCACATGATTTACCCATCTGTCCCCTTGAGACCATGACCCTTGCCTACGTATTTGTCGTGATTACAACCTATCTCTTTTGGTGGCTCAAACCCAAGGACATAACAACAGCCAGTTTCATCACTCTGCCTGAAATGCGACCAGATCAGTGGGAAGTTTTTGAGGAGTTAGTTATGGAGAACACATACGATTACGATAACCGAAACGAGGAGAAATCCATGAATATAGCTTGGTATCTCGTCAGTCGAGATTGCAATCCTCGTGAAGAAGACATCTTGACATCATCAATGACACAGGCCCCCAATGCAGCCCCATCCCGAGAAACTACCAACGCTTCCGTCCTCGAAGGCAGAAACCCCTCGCCGCCTCCTTCTCCATCCTCTTCTCTTCCTCCTACGATAACGCGATCTTCCATCAAACAGACACAAAGCCTTGTGACAATAAACTCCACAGTCCCTACTTCTCCATCTCCTATCTCATCCGACTTTCTCGAAGATATCCACCCAACCACGACAACTCCGACCCCAACTATAGCCATTCAACGACCTCCATCAATACCATCCTCAAAACTAATAACTCAATGGGACTCGACCCTCTACATGACCCCCTTCTGGCCCCTAATAGTCCTCCTTGGCACTGCCTTCTCCGCCTTCCACCTTTTGTCTTGGACTTCCTCGTTTCCCACGACCATCGAACTCTATCTCTGGCGCACCAGCGCTCTTCTCTCCGTCGCAACCTCCATTGTATGCATGCAATTCGAGGCCGTGTACTGGAGCTGGGAGGGTATCGTGACGTTGGTAAAACTCGGTTCCCCATTCCTGTATGTCGTTTGTCGGCTTATCATGATGGCGGAGGTTTTCACGGGCTTGAGGGCGATGGAGGAGGAAGTGTATGAGACTTGGGTGGGGGTAAATTATTGGGTGCATTTTTTGTGATCAAACCAAGACAAAAAGCGAGAATTCCGGGAGAAAGGCATTGCAATGGGAACAAGACGGGGAATGAGCATGGAATGCTACGCTATGGGGAAGACATTGCACCCTGAGCAACGGTGAACTGCTGGAATACGGCAGATTCGTGCGTGTCTATGCTCCTCTCCAACCCGGAAGATAGGCAAATTGACCAGAGAATGAAGTACAAGTCTTGGAGTTGGAGTTCCGTGGGATTGCTATTTCGTCAATTTCTTCACCTTACGTCTGGAGTGAGGGGGCATGGGGGAAGGCTTTGTTCAATTTCGTGTTTTGGTTCCTGAGACGCAACATATAGCGAATATGTGAAGGAATATTGTAAGAACTATTCGTGTATATTTTCCATATTCTATATTCCAAGTGTATAAATGTAAAACAAACGGAGAGATGTAGACTTGGAATGATCTCTTTCCCTTTCTATATCTTTTCCTTTCTCATGCCCAGAACGACTAGAAAAACCCTGCACCATCGTTCCTTCCTCCATTCATAACAGCCTTTCCTTCTTTATCGTCTCCACGGCCACCATTTCCGCCGCCTCAAATGCTCTTGCAACCGCATCTCCAACAACTGGCCAACTCATCACACGATCATGAACACCGTACCTAACAATCTCTTCCCTGATTACACCACCATTCTTGGTCTTCCATTCCACCACCTCACCTCCTTCACCGAAACTCTGCAACTTCTCTGCTCTTATCTGTTGGAACTCTTCGTGCGAGATGGGCATTTCGAATGTGGCGTTGACGGCGTGGAAGAAGTTCATGTTTGTGTGCGAGGAGGGGATGTCGGCGTCGTCGAGGGCGTGAATGAATGTTACGTGATAGAGAGGTTGAGGTGGGAAGTTTGAAAAGTGGGGGTGGTCTAATGATGATGGTCCAACACTGGTAGTGGAGGCGAAGTCTTCTCGTAGCCGGATGAAGTCTGCGATTCGATCTTTCGAGAGCCAGGTGTTGTGGAGGAAGGAGTTGAAGTATGCTAGCAAGGATGGAATGCGCGCGAGAGGGGACAGAACGGGAATCGAATTGCCGATCTTGTAGGTTGACAGCAATGTTGCAACATCGGAGAAAGAAGCCACAAGGACGATACCGGCAAACGAGATGGGATCTGGTTGAGATGCAAAATACTGGACAACGGAAATGCCGACGGCAGTGCCCAGAGATTGGCCGAAGATGACGATACGGGATGGTGGAATGCCCGCCGTATTGATGGCCCAGTTGACGACAGAGACAGCGTCGATCAAAAGTCCTGCTTCTGTTGGACTACCCGTGCTGAGTCCATAACCACGATAGTCGACTGCCAGCACGTGGATTTTATCCGGTGCAGCGGAGTAAAGAGCGCGATAGCTATCGGTCCGCCAGCCTGAGGCCAAACAACCCGCGGTGCCGTGAAGATAGATCACAAGGCGAGCTTCAGGATCATCCCGCAATAGCTGAAATGACAGACGAGACATCACATCCGGGGCGAAACCGGACGGTTGAGCGAGCAGCTCGGTCTGATGACGCCGGTAAATACTCAAGGGGAGAACATGCCATGCGTGCAGGCTCTCATTGTCAGAAGTTTGGATCGCGAATGGCGTTACTTGATTATGCAGGAACCCAAATTGTTCGGGCACATTCAGATCCTTGAACCAAGTCAATGTGACACGGTGCAGGTAGAATACATGCTGCTGTATAAAAGGCACACCTGCGAGCAAGGTGAGGATCCCGAAATACACTCCCGAGGTCAATGTTATTCCCAGAATCGTGTACTTGAACAGAGACTGTAGGACCATGGTTTATATCGATCATAGACTGATAAACCTATGAGAATTCATATGCCCCTCGATAACACCAAAAATAAATAAATCCGTGTCGGCTTTCTCATACATGTATGATATGATAAGTACCTGCGATATATTTCCCCCAAGCTGTCTAAAACAAGAGTATTAATCCTTAAGCGCCAGGCTCGTCTACATCTTATAATATCTCTACTGACTGTAACAAGTTCGGGCCGACTACTTAAGGATTGATCTACTGACAGCAACAGGGGTATGGTTATTACACAGCATGTACATGGTAATTATCACCAACTAATTACATGTACCTACAGTACCGTACCTATCTATAATTAATTACGGTGTGTTTACTGTATTCAGGCACGCCGAACCCCCGCAAAAGCAAGCACAGAAGTATACGGTAAGTATGCCGAATTGGGCCTAACGCAGGTTCTTGAACCGAATCGACAACAATTGGAATCATGATATCATCCTTGGTTCAGAGTAGAATAAGCAAAGAGCTTCGAGTAGATGAAATCTAGCGCCTTTATTCAAGGGTAGTTATCTTTATTTATAGTTATGTTTTATATAACGTTAACTATAACTATGATACGAACGATATGCATTTGATTTATCTACCATATTTCTGGATAGTGAAATCATAACGTTGGGATTCATATAACATTAACTATCTTGTATTTATCGCCGATGATATATCTGACTTGTAGAACCACAATAGCGGAATACAACAACAATATATCCCAAAGCCGTGATTATACTTCACTGAATACTCTACGACCACGACGTCTGACCCTGTCCATCACCATGACTCTGACCAAAAACATCGGACGCACATGCACCCACCCCTCCTCGACACCGCCCACCGGTCCGCCCAACAAATCATCCTCGCCCCAAGCCCCCTCCGTCCCACCCTCCGCCTTCCCGATCCCAGAACCCGTAACCTTTCCCGGCGGCGTAACCCAAACCTTGATCCCCGCCTCGCATGGGTTCTCCGCCCCGCTCCGCAAAGGCACTCGGTTCCGGCTGATCGATCTCCACGGGTCTCAAGTAATCGACATGACGGCGTTTGTGCTCCCCTTTGTCGACGACCGCATCTCATCTGCCGAACACCTGTCCCCCTCGTACACACGGTACCACACATCGGGCCAGCCGCTGACGGTCGGGGAATGCATCTACACGAACATGGATCGGCCGCTCTTACGACTGGTTGCCGACACGGTGAAAACGCATGATATGACGTTCATGTCGTGTTTTCCTAAACTCTATCGGGATCACCATCTCCCGGGTCATCGGTCTTGCACGGGGAATATGTTGGAGGCGTTCAGGAGGTTTGGCATGAAGAGTCTGACCGAGGTCAGGGATCCGTTCAACGTGTTTCAGAATACCCCGGCATATACGTTGAAACCGTTGAATACGAGTAAGAAGGGGGATTGGTGTGAGTGGGAGGTTTTGGTGAATTGTGTGGTGGGTTGGAGCTGTTGTCCGTTTGACTTGAAGGGTTTCAACGGCGGGAAGGTGACGGATGTTTTGGTCATTATTGGGTTGGAAGGCGGGAATGAGGAGGAGGAGAGTCAGTGGGAAATAGACGAAGGGATGAGGAGGTGGGTTTATAGAAATGGGGATTAAGGAGTGGAAGAGCAATTTGGACTGAGATGGGGAAGAAGGTCAAGATTCAGAAAAGTTCAGTCTGCCTTGGAGATACGGAAAATTGTCATTACATTCATGTTCTTCGGGATGTAGACCCGTTTATCTGATTCAAGGGTATAGATTCCTCGTCTGCTTCGTCGTCGCTGCCAAGTTCAAAATCATCTGGTCCAAGTTCTTCGTCTTTCCTCTTGCCTTCACGAATGGCGGTACGTCGGCTTAGTTCTGCTCTACTTGGATACGGTTCGTCACATCCGCGCCTTCTCAGGCTGGGATAGTATCTTCGATAGCTGAACCAAGCAACTGTAATGCCAAGAATACTCCCTGCAGTAACATCCCAAACATCATGTCGATAGTCTTCTAGTCTTGACATGGCAATCAAGGCAGCACCTAGTAAAGGTGCTAACACAGTAAGAACACCGGCAAGGTGCGAATGAGGTCGAAAAATTTTAAGTTGGCCAGCCAGGAATAGCGACAAATATCCCAACCCGGAAAAGGAGAAACTGCTGTGTCCACTTGGAAACGACCGCCATCCGTCATTCAGTGTGTGATGATCAGTCTCGGTACAAACTGAGAAATCCACCAATTTGTTCCCTGGTGTTCCTTCTCTGGGTTTGCATCGACTCAGTAAATCTGGGCGGGGCCTTCCTGCGGCGTTCTTGATAACATCGGTAATGAAGGAAGCGAGCGCAAGGGATATGAGCAGTCCTAATATCGTAACGTGAGATTTATGGAATGGCGGGCGCGTGGTCACTGCCCAGAGCACCAATATCCCCATCGGAACCACGCCAGCATATATTATGTTCCAAACGACAGGTACTCTTTCGTGTAAAGCGTGCGGGTAGGACTTTGAGAGGTCTGAAAGCGAGAACAGTCGGTGAAAAGGCGTCACGAACAGCGCTAGGAAGACATAAGCGGCAGTCAGTAGTGCAAATCCAACATAGTCCGGAGCGTATGATCGGGACCAGAACCGCGACGCCGATGCGAAAATACCGCCATTTGGAGCCATGTTGCGCCGACGATCAGGGCGATGGCGGGCGATCTGGCGTATATCCGTAGGGTTTACTGGGTAGGTAACATTGCGAGGGAGGAATGTGTTGGGTATTTTGGCGACACCGCCAGAATGTCCGACTGGAAACTGATTTGGGAGTATCGAATATGTCTGTGAAAACGTGGTTCATATATACGTTAAGTCCGTGTTGACTGGGGAAATGGCAAGCTATTGACGTCAAAGCTAAAACAGCCGGCAACTGATCCAGCGGAGCGCGGCAGAGCACCTAAAAATATCATTCTTCAAGTTTCCAACTCTCCATATCAAACATCGTACGTATTTCAATAATTTCAATCTCATGTGTTCGATATTTACACTTTTAGTAGGCGGCTTGAATGGACACGAGTGATTCTGGGCCGACCCAAAATTCTAACATAATAGCTATCTGCAGCAGTACAATCCATTGGCCTTCTTCGTTGGACCGTGTCTGTCTCCATTCAAGCTCGGTACGAGAGCCTTCTGGCTGCAGAAGCATGATGCAACAAAAGTAATATCTGCAGAGGCGATAGCAATGTCACGCTGAGGTTTCAAAATCCTGGCTGCTTCATGCTTTCCCAGCCTCACCAGACATTCATTGCAACCCAAAAGTATTATTCACCCGTGCACGACAACGAGCCAGAGTCTCAACGAAGCTTAGGTCTTCTAAATAGACATGCGCAGCTTCCTCCACATGACCCTGTTCAAGCAAAAGAGCGTCAAGAGCGTGTCGTGAAGGCTGTAGCCATGGCGGTGGGTCGCAGTAAGGAAGGCTATCCTCTAACTTGACTGCCTCACGCAAGTGCCCAAAGGCTACATCGAAGTTCCCTTTCATGTGCTCAAGTTATTTTTTGAGCATGGCGGAACCATCAAGACATCCTGATCTCTGCTAGACAAGCTGTTTAGTCGCGAGAAAGGCACAGCTTCGCAAACATTTTCGAACTCGATCTGTGCGGTCTCCGCCTCCTCGATACGTCCCAGGACAGCAAGTGCAATACCATTTGCGTATCGAATCATTGCTGTAGTTGAGGCGAAAAGTGAATAATCGCCAAAGTGAAGGAATAGCCGACATCTAGTCATTCTGATACCTGCCTATGGTTCGCTGCCATATCAAGTAGCACAGCTGCCATGCTAGACAGTTAGGATTGTGCTTCGCTTCATATGCCGTTAAAAGGGTTGAGTAGACTCAACGACAAGAGATGAGGAGTATTTTGTTTTGCGATGCACGGTAACCCAAAACTCGCCACGAGCGACCTTTTCACTTCAGCTGTTATCTTGATCGGACGTCGCCTAAGTCCCTGTTGGCATAATATAGGAACTATCATCCTAAGGCTTAGGACTTTCGGTCGAGAGGAGCTTGAACTTCGTTTCAATGCTTGCTATTTCTTTATCATCACACCGCAAGTACTCGACGATGTAACCCGCTCTAATAGCGCAAGGCCGCTTCTTCGTGCTGATGTGACAGTGGTCCAAGCATCATTGTATTCGCCGAACACTGAATTGTCAAGTCAATTTCAATCAGCTATAAGCTCTAGAAGACATTAGCAATGATAGGCTACTCACGAATTGTTGACCGTTTCGAAAGCTTCCATCTGACTTCGATCGTGTCTTGGCATGTTGTCGACACCTCGGCTTGTGCAAGGATTACTGGTGGGAATTGAATCTTGGTCATCATGATCGACGCAGCCACGAACACATATGGGGAAGTGAGGTGAAACGTGCGACCACACTTCCTGATTAGTAGATCAACAATCATACTTGGCATCAACTCTTCCCCTTTCAACAAGCAATGCCCTCTGCTCTTGGCAAAGCTATCTTTGTGAGAGGGTATCATCAGAGAGATATCTTATCTTCTGACCTGCATAAGCGCAGCTTAGGCAAGATGAAGGGATGTGATAGGGAGTATGAAGTGCAGTTCATAGAGGTTGGGTTGGGACGGTCTACAGTGACGCCCAGGTATAAATGTGGCCATTTACCTACATTGCTTTTTTGGATAGGAGAGCGGTGCCGGTCTCTTTGACAGCAAGGCTCTGAATGTGAGGTTCTCCCTGCTAGTTGGCTCAGCGTTGATCACGGAGTCTCCTACATTCCCCTTGACCATGAAACAATCTGGCCTCCTTGTTGTGTTGGCTCTGGCATCTTCCGCCTTTGCCCTGCCAGCTCCGAACCCTCTGGCTGAGCCAGTACCTGTACCTAGTCCTGTAAGTACATCTACGCGGCGATCCTTTCTGGAACCCGGATGTGTTCTCCTGTACTAAATGGAGGTGTTAACATTTGTCCTAGACGGGTATTCCGTCCGCTTCAACGGCCAAGACGAAACTGGCGGGATTGACTGTGGCATCATCTGGCTCTGGCGATGGGTACTCCCGCGATGAGTTCCCCCACTGGATAACCCAGTCTGGGACCTGTAATACCCGGGAGGTTGTTCTCAAGCGAGATGGCACCGGTGTCGTCCAGAGCTCTGCATGTGCCGCAACTTCAGGCACATGGAAAAGTCCATATGACGGAGCTACATGGACCGCTGCGTCAGATGTCGATATCGACCATATGATTCCTCTTAAGAATGCATGGATTGTAGGAACCCTCTTTCCTTCCCGAATTCGCAGGTGTTCTCTGTTGTACTATCAACATCATACTGATCCAACTCTCGATTAGTCTGGTGCCTCGAAATGGACCACTACTCAACGTCAAGCGTTCGCAAATGATTTGACCCGACCTCAACTGTGGGCTGTGACCGACAATGTCAATGAGTCAAAGGGAGACTCTAGCCCCGATGATTGGAAACCACCTCTGTCGAGCTTTTATTGCACGTATGCAGAATCCTGGGTTGCAGTCAAGGATTACTACGACCTCACTATCACCTCTGCCGAAAAGAGTGCTCTCAGCGATATGCTGGCCACCTGTTAGATGATAGGATTCATGTACTACCCTAGGCGGCGGAGCAAGTTGCAGGACCTAAAAGATGTTTCCGTTTCGCCTACAGCCTAACTTGTATTACCTAATGTCGGCTAACTTCAAACATGCCATGGCGACCAAGCATGAGAACTGTTTTCCCGAGCTTGATGGATTTGGAAGTTGATGACTTTGTCGATGTGCTCTCAGTACAGACAACGAGTCTGCATTTTAAATGGTGCAAATATTGCCCTTGTTCCACCGCTGTATTGTAAATGTTCAGGAAATGTGCGACGAGCGAGACCAAGGAAAGGGGCCGCCAATGTTATGCCAAGGCCAATGAAACACACTCTTCTCTTGAGATCAAACTGTTGTGCGACATCTTCGCCTAGACACCCACATTCCAGCTATTTGGCGGAGAGCTCTACAAGATCAAGCTTCTTCTAAGCCATCAACTACGCAAATCCACGACAGCCAAGCAATACCTAGGAGCTTGAGCAGACGTTGTGTTGTTCCAGAGCCAACATTGCGACGCCCCGTTCGCCTTGGCATGAGAGCAATAATCCTCCGCGTACGAAGGTAATGGGACTCTACATCATGGATAAAACAAAAGAAAGTCCTGGTTTACTTTCATATTATGCATCATCCAATTCTACAGATTAATTCGTGCTGGGCACGTTGAGGTTGGACAGTTGAGCTGCTCCTCGGTTTCCATTTCATTCGTTTGATTTGGGCATTTTTCATGATGGGAGTTGTAACATTGTCAATCAATTTCATATTAGTTCTTCTCTTGTCTTTCAATCCAGTGTCAGCATTTCCGAGAGCAAGGGACCAAAACGGCAACGGGATCTCGAACAATGCTGCGTCGACCGCAAGCACTGCCTCAGGCACAGCAGATGGAACCGCGCAGCTCTCAACGGCTACAGATGGCTCGATGATCATGGACACGACAGTCAACATCAAGTAACTCGATCTTCGTCAATATATGTGGTGCTCTCGATCTAACAGACTTCTTTTAGTAACCTATCCATTCGTTTCAAAGTTTCCGCTCCTGCATCCCAATTTCTTACCAGCACGGGTGTCCCCGGTGCCTCAGCGAACACTACTTCTAACACGACGATGGGCCTTAATGTTCTCCTTCATGGTGATGGTGGTCAATCATTCTTCGATTTCCCTAATCAAGCTGTCCAACAAAATCTCATGGGTGTGGTTGTGCTTGCTCCGAACGAAGACCTTTTCTGGGGAGGCGGGAGCGGTTTAGATCGTACCGACGGCGTTGCTCATTCCGCTGCAGTCAACAAATTAATCCAAGATGTAAGAGCTGTGTTATCCAGTAGACCGGATCGGACTTCTAATCTGACATCTCGCTAGGTCCTCCCGCAAACCGTTTCCTTCTCCAAATCCAATGTTTTCTTCACCGGCGTCTCCGGTGGTAGCTTGACTCTTTCCGGCTTCTTTGTACCTCAGTTTATGACCCAGTATAAGACTGGCGTTCTCCTCAATTGTGGTGCATTAACCCCACAAGTCGACTTTCAAGACACCGCGAATACACTGTCCGTCACACGTATTCATTATCAAAGCACACAGAATGAACTTGCGCTTCTACAACCCGCGATTCCAGAAGCCATCAAAGCCATTGAATCTGCAGCAACAGATGCGGGCATCTCAACCCAAACAATTAGCAAACTACAAACAGTTGATAATTCAGTTACCGGAGGCCATTGGTATGTCAAACCTTTCCTTGACCCTAAACATCATGTCGTTGTACATAAATCGAAGCACTGACATCAAATATAGCGAATTCGACGGCCAAGATTTTGTATCAGGAGTGCAATTAATGGCAGACAGTTTCGCGAGCGTCATGCAGACTGGTGGATCCGGCCTTGTTGATGGGATTGGGAATGTCAAACAGGTCAGTCAAGTCTCATTGATGGTAGTAAAATTGGCTGCTATTGCCCCCTTTGATTATAGTTTTTATGCGCTCTTTGCCCCTCTACATCCTCCTGCATCACCCCAGTCTTCTGATTCCAACGTTTGCCAATCCATCAAACCTCACCCTTGTCGTCCAATATTGCAACAAAGTTTTTTGCTGATTTTCCGTTCCAGTCGGTAGTAGGATCAGAAGACCTTTCATTCGGTATCGCGACACGGTTTCGGACGCGAACTATCAGGCATAATTTACGTATAGATTACTAGACGGCTGAGCTCAACAATCTTGAACATCATCTTTTTCAACTATTTTTTTCGTTATAAATGCAACAAAGGTAACTTTAGGATATTATGTGTCGAGCCGATCCATATGACTCATTGTTGTATACTCACTAATAGCTCAACGCAACGGCGAGATGTATGAATCTACTTACAGGGGAGGAAATTAGATTGGCTATGTCACACATCCCATGTTTGTTTCTTTTCTGAAGCCGCGGGCCCTCACCAATCGCCACCACCCCCTTTTTCTTCTCCCCAATCTCTTCCCCACTCAAACATCTTAATTCCGCACCCCTTTCCATAGCTTCCTAACCCACGACTTGTCCCCGTTGATTCCATCTCCTGTGTCACGGTCTCGCTGACCCTCATTCACATACTCATTCACCACAACCCCGCCGTTCGTCGTCCCATCCACGACATTCTGCGTTTTCCCAAGATAGTAATTTGGCATGATGAGCCCAAAGATCAACGGGATGACTGAAAGACATAGCGCAGTAAGGAAAATGGGTCGAACGGTATTGGTGAAAGCCCGAATACCTGCTTCACGTTTCTCGGTGCCCCAGGGAAACTTTACGCGGGCTTTGGTACTACTGCTATAAAAGACGAGGGCGTCTTCGGAAGAAAGACCTTCTTCCAGCAGGTTGTTCATGTATGTGTTGGTGTACATGGTGGAAGAGATTGCGGAGCCGACGGAGGAGCCGAGTTTCGTCCACAACGAAAGTTGGGAGATTATGCTGGCGAGGTCTTGATGTGGGACTGAGGCCTGCGATGCCACGCGCGTACCGACCACAGAGCAGGCGCCGCCCATTCCGCCGAGAAGTGAAGCCATTACTAGTGCGGCAGTGCTGGCGTTTGGGCCAACAGCCCAGTAGGTGATACCGAGAGCGAGGATGCGGAGTGAGAGACCGAATATTTGCAGAACCTTATATCGGTGGAAGATACGTTGGTATATACCAGCCAGGAGGCCGAAGAACGTGAGCGAGACAGTTGTGATGGCAACGAAGTTTCCCCAATTATAGTTGCTCCATGGCTTGATCACGTATACCCAGGTTGTATAGTACGTGGAGCGTACGTTGCCGCTGACCATGTAGAAAATGTCGATGATCACCGCGCAGATGAAAGTTTTGTTGTGCCACACACGCTTATTGAGCAGAGGGAAATGTGCCCATCGAACATCCCAGACGATAAACAGTATCAGGATAACGAAACCACAGACAAACATGGCTATCATCGAGGCATTTGACCAACCACCATCCGCGTCGCTAGCGAGACTGAAGGGAAGTAAGATCAATGCAAAAGCCATGGCGAGCAGGAGAAGTCCAATCAGATCGATCTCGTCCAAAAGTCTGCAGAATGTAACAAATCTTTCGCGAACACTTCCACGCTGCGCCTGCATGGTACCTGCTTCTATTGCTCGCTTCGTCTCAAGACGACTGGCTGCGAAGGATAGCTCGCCAGCCTTTTCTGCTTGGCGGTCTGCGTATACAAGCGTGACAATGATAGGAGAGACGAGGACCGGGGCAATGATGCAGAACATTCCATAGCCCCACCGCCAACAATGGTTTGTATTTCCAGTGCACAAGCTCGCCTGGATCTTTGAGCCGACAAACGGTAGAAAGAGATAGGGGAACGAGGTCAACGCGCTGGTAAAGCCACGCCATTGAAGTGGGCTGAGATCTCCAACAACGATGTCAGTGATCAAATCGAAGCCGGATTGGCCGGTAGAGGATATCACCCGACCGACACAGAGCGCAGCGGCGGTATTTGCCGACGCAACGATGATATATCCAACGACGTATGAGACCAGGATGATGATATATGCCGTTTGACGGGAAAAGACGTCGCAGATTTTGGCGATGAACGGCTTGGACACGGCAACGATGATGGCCTCTGCGATCTCAATTGTGCCGATGTATGATTGCCGGTCGAAGGCGGCCGTTGCATAGACATCGTATGCTGCCGTCGTGGACTGGTCGAGAGAGAAAGAGACCGCCACAGCCAGGATACAGAAGTAAAGAGTGATAGCCACAGGATGTCGACGACTGAAGAGACGTGAAAAGGCTTCAATGCGGCTGACGCCATGCTGCTGGATCTCATGGACTTTTTCCGGGTCCGCCTCACGGAAATTAGTGTCTGTTCCTCCTCTTCCTCCTCGACGGGAGATCGTCGTCTCCATGCTCTTCTCATCGAGAGGCTGGTGACTCATCTCGTCCCGGGCTTGGCTTCGTTGTGCTTCCATGGTGAATGATTCGAGGAGGAAAGCAAGGATAGAAGTGTTCCGAGATCAGACATCGTAAAGAAAAATGCCTTCGAGCGGTCACTCAAATACTTTCTGGTCTTCTCTCCTCGGCAACGTTACATCCAGATCCGAGATTGAAATCAGATAAGATAAATACCTATTACTCATTCGAGTAAAGGAGCCGAAGATCTCATCCGAAATGGGTAAAAGGTTCGGTTCTTGGCAGGATAACTTTTGCTTCTTTGGCAATTTGTAATGGGCAAATGCTGCAACAAATTGGTCCTGATCATCGGCACATCCCATATTATTGCTCATTGAAAAAAAGACAGACCGCTGCAGATAAGGAATCCATTACTTGTACCGGCTCATTAGAGATAGATGACACGAACGGTATTTGTCCAGGTTCGATATCGCCTCGCACATCCTCGAAGAGTTGTGGAGAGAAGTAACTAATGGAATCTATTTCGGCAAAGACCGAGGAGTCGCGCATGGCTTTCTTGTTTTTCCACCATCTTCAGTCCGTTTTCGGATGTTCTCGCAGACTAATTCAAGTCCAATCCGACTTGGCGTCCGCGCAGCAACATGATACCTAGCCTCGGTTAGGAACGTCCATCTAAGAGAGAAAGAGAGAGAGAAAAAAAAAAAATTTCTAGTTCAAAGCTTTGGCACTATTACAAAGAAATGATTTGTCTATGTTGTTCAAGAGGCGACAATTTCCTCGAGATATTATAGTTGATCTAATATCTGTCTCAGGAGTTCGGTGATGTGCAAAACCAAGCATTACCTAATGGCTTTGGTAATTCGGTTGCCAGCTTGCTTCCTTTAGTGCTTCAGTATACATGGGTGGGATCTACAGCTGGTCAGATGTCAGGCTCATAGTGATAGCCAGGTCTTTCAATGACGAGAAAAAAATTCATTCTTAAGAGCTGAAGATGACATTTCTGCAATAAAGCTAGACCTAAAGTTTAGCTCGGATTCATGTCATTGACGACGATATTCTGCATCAACGAGCTTTATTGGTCTATATTTGAAGTTGAGAAACGTATCATTCGATATCAGATAGTTACGAATATTCAACTTTAGTCCTTCTTCAGATATGCTCCGAGTGCATGCCAAACACCCCTAGCGCCTTTGGCAATGGCATGTCGGCCGTCATACAGCGGATAGACTACCACTGCGAAGAAGGCAAAAAATTGCCAGATAATCGCCACGGTCACCCAGCCGGAAAAGAAGGATTTTGTGAAAATGTAGTTCCGGTAAAGCGGCATGGGCCAAAGAATGAACGTAACGAGCACGATGACGATCCAAATAATCCAGGCGATACGATGCCAACGACGAAGTTCACGCAGAGTTTCAACGCTGAAAGGGTGCTGGATGTCGTCGAGACTGATACTTGCCAGAGCAGTTACTCTGGCTGCTGCGGGCAGCGATTTTGAGTCAACTATGGCTAGTTCCTTGCTTCCTTTTATCTCTTCTATATTCCTAGGGGTTGACTGGCCTGACGATGGAGTTTCGGAAATAGTCTTCGTAGGCCCATCTGTGGCGTTGACCTCTTCAGTTTTTCCTTTCTCGTCTGTCGAGGTAGGGGTCGAGGACGCTTCCAGTTGGGTTTCCTCCACAAGCTCGATACGCAGGAATTCCCGCCAATCAAATTGATAGGGATTGTACTGCGAAATCAAAACTGAGTAAATAGCAGGAGAGAACAGAGAACCAAGTGCTCCGTAAAGCGCCGGCAAGTTTCCCATCGTAGTAGTTAGATTGATTGTCCCATAAATGGCTTTAGCTGTCCCGAGCCAGATAGAAACTCCAGTGATAAAGCCTAGTATAGGTGATATGATGGCAGCCAAACGAGTCTGGCCGGACCAGAACAAAGTTAGAATTAGGGGAATGATTCCTGGGCATGTGAGAATAGGGCGAAAATAGCCGATCCAGGTCATATTGGCGCCGCCGTAGTTGAGGACCAGAGAAAAAGCAGTAATGAACAGGGCATGGACGACGACTGCAATGTGACTAACATACACAAGCCGCCTGTCAGATGCCTTGGGGTTGATGTAAGTTTTGTAGAGGTCGAATGATAATATGCTGCTCACTGCTATCATTGACGACGAGACAGTACTCGTCAAGGCCATGAAGAGAAGAACAAAAAAGGTAACGATACCCTGGTCCCCAATAAGGGCTTTGATCACGTAGGGCATTACAAGGCCAGCATTGACTTCTGCGGTAGTGAGCTCTGCTGGATACGTCGGGAAGATGGGAGTGTTGTGGATTGCCCTTGCGGTAAGGCCAACGACCGTCCCGATACCCCACGGGATACCAAAGATAGCCAGAGCGGCAAGATCGTAGCCAGGTACTGTGGCATCGACTTCAGTGGCAAAAGACTTTTGCCAGAATGCAGTATCCTGGAGGTATTAGCCGGAAAAGTTGCGTGACATCTCAGTCAGGATGCTTACCATCACTACAAGGGCCAGATTTCCGCACTTCAGAATCAGACTCCATATAATCGCAGGCTCAGACTTCATCGTGATAAGAGACCCCTTATAGTTACCCTCGATGTAGTTCTCTGATGCAGTAGCCATCACTTTCTCCCAGAGGCCTCCAAGACCACCAATTGCTTCGTGAGTAAGAACCGCGAGCGTAAAGTAAATGATCAAGATGAGTGCAACGGCGGTGTGAAGGTAGTCTGTGAGAAAAGTAGCTTTAAGGCCTCCAACTGCCGTATATAAAACCACTGTAAGTATGTTTAGTAAACTTGATCTAAATCTGGTGTTATCATGAATCTTACCTCCCAGAGGAATCAGAAACGTTGCAGCCACAAAGTGCATCCCGGAGATACCATATATAAGTTGGGATCCTGTGAGAATCATGGAAGCGCATCCGAAGATGTTGCAGCACAGATTCAAGACGATGAAGACGACATGGCCAATTTTGCCATACCTCATTCGAATGATCTCCAGTGAAGTGTGAGCATAAGGCACACGAATCTTTGCCAACACACCCAGTGCGGCCATAAGCGCAATCTGAAAACAGAGTCCAGAACCCCACCACTATATACGGTGTTAACAGAAGAACATCAGTAGTTCGATTCATACACACCAAAGGCACAGCAAGTCCATAGCGATAACACATTGATGCGGAAAAAACTGTCTCATTAATCCACATCCAAGATGAGAATACAGCCGCTGCTGTAAGTCCCTTTCCCACACTTCGATTTGCAACCATGAACATTTCAGACTTTCCAGAGTCTTCTGCAAGATAGGCCTTTTGGATCTTAACGGCTCCCAGGATAACCCCGCAGAATGCTACACCAAGGCCAATAAGAAGGCCATATCCCGTTCCCTGGGAGACCAAACTCTCTCCTAAGACTCCTAGCTGTAGCGACGACATCCCGAGATTGAATTTGTTGGAGAGCTTGATAGAGTTTAGAGCAGGGTCTCAGTCAAGAGACGTTGAGTCGTATTGACTAGTAATGTGAGAAGGCTAAGTGGTAGATATCAAGCCATCTATGCGTTCATTGTCGAGGGGAACTAAGAGCGAAAGAAGGACTGTAGAAAAAGATATACTGTACCAGCACGACATTCATCAGGTAAGCGCGTGATAGGGGTATACAGTGCAAAATCGCACATCCCGCTTATGTTGTTCGCGACACATGTTGACTTATCAACGGATTTCTCTCTACTTTCGACATTACCTTCTGTATAGGGAAATGATAAGCTTCAGGTAACCAAGAATTTTCCGATAGAAGTTCGTGACCTTCAACATGTGTGGATGAAAAACTCGTAGCGGAGGACATATACTGCATGTTGGTGGGTAATCACGATGGCGTGCCACAGGGCAAGGATTGCGTCTAAGAGATAAGTTGCTAACACTTCTGAACAGCACACAAGCAAAATCGGAATTCCAGCCGATCTTGTAGAAATAGAAATCGGACCTGCAAAGTACAAAAGGAAGGAAGCCGAAGGTTACCTATCCTGAACAAGCTTTCAATCTTGACTCTGTACTAAGTCATGTTTATTTCAAGTCTCGTCTTCCACTTGAAGCGGGATTGCCGCCGAGATGACTTCCCTATCCATCGCATTACGCCAACGACATCAACCAGAACGACACACTGAGGGGCAAAGAGCAAATAGCCCTTCGGCATAAGCCTTCCGAACCCTCTGGATTGACCTCAAGGTTGCGGCGTCAGCCTTGGAATAAGACCGACCAATGAGAGAGCCGTCGTCAATGGACTTGGCACCCGTTGCTTGATATAGCCAATTTCCACGCCGAATTCATTGCCGATATTCTGGAACGTCATGACGTCCTATAGCATCATCAAGAGTGGTATTTTGTAACATTTGATTCATGATAGGAAACGAGGAGCACATCGCTGATGAGTCCTGCAACGTTTGAACTCCTGGATACTTTGGGGTATACAACATAGTTTCGCAAGCTATCGCCTCGATGCACTCATGGTTGATCATGCTTGTTTGAGGTCAGCGTATGCAATGCTAGCAATTGATCCAAGTCAATCCTTGAGAGTGAGCGGTTCGAATGATCAAGAGGCCGTCGATAGGCTTTGAGTATGGGAAAGGTGGCATGGAAGTGGGAGCACGAACTCCATCATCCTGGCACCAATGCATAGCAACTTGGGCTCTAATTCTCCAAAGACCTTCATAACTGATTAATAGTATTGCCACTGCGAAAGACTCATGCCTCATTTGGTTTCCAACGAGACGTGCCTATTGTGAAAAAGGAGGGAGATATCATTGGGCGAAGTTACTAGAGAAGTCATATATATTGCCTTTTTTCACTTTTCACCAGCGAGCCCTATGGAAGTAGAGCCATCATGCTCCACATACCTGTGCCTACAGGTTCAGAACAATCTTATAAGCCGTCCAGGTTCCAGCGTCAGAGCAGTCACCGTCGAATAGCCCGGAGCTCTCATGATACCCATCCCTATCGCTGTTGACAAGACATCCCGAGTTCTCAAAGAGGATCGCCTTCCAGTATGTCTCATCGGATTCCATGTAGCAGTAGTCATATGTTCCGCCGAGGCTGGTGCATGAAATCACGGCTGCATCGCCAGTAGCAATGGCAGTGCCATCCGAGCACTTGGAGCTTGAGTCACTAACGCTTTATTTTTCGGCAAAGGCGAAGAACAAGTGGAGGCTCAAAGTCATATCTCAAAAAACAAAGTTCTCGGTCAGAGAAGCTTTGGTCCCGGGACAAACCGAGGCAGGGGGCAACGGTGCGCCGATTCACTTACGGATGAGCCACAGTAGAGAGTCCAGTCTGCCAGAGCGACCGAGAGCATGGTAGCTAGGGGACTGAGATACTTCATGTTCGATGATTGAATTCGAAAACCTCGGATCATAAGTCAGCTAGGGTCTCGACATCACTTAGCCATCTCACAGGTGGCAGCACAAGGTAGAGCAGGCCAGCGGGCCACTGGTGAATTGAATCAGGAGATCATATACGTACCAGCAGGTCGGTATAGCTAGGTATTCCGAGTATATACTGGATGCGGAGAAGATTGTCGAGTGGGTTGGCGGATGAGCTGCATCTACTCTTTAAACGCTCTCCCCCAGGGACGATCATAACGTTAAATAGTCCTCATGGTCAAGGTATTCTTAATACCAGTATCTACGCTATCTGTGTTGTAATTCGGTCGTTGCAAGAGTAAGCTTACCTCAGCGCGGAGAATAGATTTCTTGATGAATACTCATTACCGTCGACGTTGGCAATGTGGCCTGGTGCAGTAGCAGAGCTGAAGTGAAGTGAAGGTGACCACATGCATTAAGTGGGACGGTTCAAGCACAGCTGCCTCTTCTAGTAATACTCTGAGTAGAAATCGGCATTGTCAATATGCGAGACGAAAGCGGCGGGTGGTTGTAGGCAATGGGAAAGTAAAACGAGGCGAATAGTTCAGATCCCTTAATATAGCTCCATTGGACGCGCGTCATCGTTCCATCCAGCAGGCACTTATCCATCAAAGCTTGTCCACAAGCGACAAAAGCTCTCTGGCAAGAGTAAGTCCCCCGTAACGGCCCCCAAAAACATGCCCGTTCGCATTAGTAGACCTATAGATGAAGTTGTGGGATATATTTGCCGCGATATTTGTTTTATAGGATGTGCTGGAGAAACTTCGCAATTTAAGACAGAAGTTTCTGGCCCCAGCGCTAAGGAAACGGCAAGTGAGAACGAGAATTATACTACGACCTCAAGACCTCGCTGTGATATATTGTAAAAATCCGAAACCGTTCCAGGAATACATTGAGAAACGAGCAGTTGTTCTTGATGCGAAAAACATAACACGTATCGTGAAAAAATTGAGAGAGAAATATACAATTCAAGGACCAGCAGATGGAGAAATGCAGTCTGACGGAGAAACCTCACCGAGCTTGATTCTGACGATCCTGTGTGTTGCTTTCTATTCTCATTGAAGAGATCGCTCAAAGGTCTCCCATAATAGCAAACCAGGAGAGCCGAACTTGGGTCACATCAATCTCATCACAGTCACTGTCGTCTGGAATCTTGTTTTCTGACGATTTGAGATCTGACATGCATGCATTGCTGACGACGAACTCTTCTTTAGCCGCGGCATTCAAGAGGCACAGGATTAGGATAGAAGAATCCCTTCGGAAACTAGACTAGGATAGTCTGACTGCATATGTGGGGTAGATGAAACGACAAGGCCTGGTGCGTCGGTAGCTTCTATCCTCTACAAAACGCTTCGAAGCTATGTCTGATGGTGGGTTGCTCCATCAGGTTGTCACCCATCTCAACAGGATTGAGTGTCTAAATGCATCGAATATAACAAGAATTCGATGCTACATTGATATCTTAGGATGATAACAGCGCTGCAGAACAAGTGGTCCAACGGTCCTCTCACTTCGGCAACTCTCTCAATACCACCTCAACAGCGTAACCCATCCTTTCCCCTCTCTGCCAGATCTCATCGTGAGCCCCATCGACCACCAGATCGTTAGGAACTTTGATTTCCTGTCTCTCATTTTCCCTCAATATTGTGTTCAATTTCCTAAGCTTTACTTGAACCATGTCTTTGACTCACATCTACTAGATAGTCCCCAGCCGCTGTTTCGGGGATTATCAAGTGTGCAGCTCTGTTGCTTCCATCGATCCAACTCTTTAGTTCCTCGACTTTCAAGCTCGCGGACAGTGAGATTTGGTCCTGTAGATCTCGATCTTTTCCAAATGTCCCTTGGATGAAAGAACGGTAAATATCGCCATACGGACCCTCGTAATAATCGATCGTTATTCATGATATATTGATCAACCGCAATTGTATAAGGCAATGGAATGAGAACAAAACAAGAGGAAACCCCCAATGCCGAGTAAATCCTTCTACGGTCGAATGTACTTCTGGTCAGGCTGATTATGTGACATGTAATCCAGTACGAAGGGCCACACACATATGCAATCTGTACAAGATTCTAATGTTAAACGGTATAGAAATGCTCTGGCTCACTTGTTCCGTGGGGAACAAATGACGGAATAGTAGATCTGCTTTACAATTCGGCGTTCCACGCTCGTCCAGACAGGCTTGATGGTCCGAAGGATATCATACCAGCAAAGCCGAGAGATAGTGACTTGTCCATGCGACTTGACCTCGATTGGCTCGTAGTGAAGCCCAGCTATGTATGGACAGCGAGTCGGAGGAAGAAAGAGAACCTTTGAAATAAATCGTATGCTCCTGCAAATTTGACTGAATTGAAGTTGAATATCTGTTCAATCAAACAACTGTATCAATGAGGTACTGTACTGAAGTTTATTTTTGATTTATCACCACTTCTCTACGCCTAAGCTTTCGTATGATGCTCAAGGCGGCGGCCCGAGGCAGAATTATCGTGTTCTCCGCAAATCCAATCTTCCGATTGGTGCGCATTTAATCAATGAGGATTTATTCAACTTATATCAATCACAAACATAGCTACTATACTTTTATATATGATCAACATATCTCATCACTCTACAAATCATTACCTTACATATTAGCCGACTGGGGGAATAACGATATCTGGATTAAACATCCTCAAGGACTTGGAATTTCTGGTAAATTTCGAAAATGGCAGAACAATCTGCGCCTGCTCCGACAATAAACGCCCCATTTCCCGCTCCGCCTCCCTTCTGGAAACACTTCACGACCGACAACATTTCGAGGCTGGAAGCGATCATCAAGACACAAGCCACGGAAGATGAGGGTGGTCCATCAAAAGAAACCGTAAAATCCAAGGAGGCAGCGAAACGGCTTCGACCCTCTGAACTTCGCAATCTGAAAGACATCCCTCAAGAACTCACATACCTGATCCCTCCTCCCCCTCCAACCGGCGACACATACGATCTCTTCTCCGAAACTATCAACGTAAGCTCTCATTCCCATACATCCCTAAAAAGCCCAACGAAATGGAAGACTAACTTCCTTCTCTAGCTCTCCTCCACCCTCCCCTTCCCTCCATCGATCCCTCGCCTGTTCTCTCCGAACCCCAACCCCACGCCCCAACTCCTGCACCTAACGAAATCGATCCTCCTAAATTATCTCGAACTGATTGAAACCTTATCCCTATCACCCAGCGCCTCACCAGAAAAACTTGAAGATCTACGCCATTTATTCATCAACGCGCACTATCTGATTAACTCTTTGAGACCGCATCAGGCGAGGGAGAGCGTGGTGGGGATCCTGGAGGAGAAGGTGAAAGAAGGGAAGAAAGAGGTTGAGGAGTTGGAGAGATGGGAAAGAGATGTGGAGGGGTGGTTAGAGGAGAGGAGGATGGAAGGGGAGAAGTTTAGAAAGATGGACGGGAGGGAGAAGGGTGTTGTTTCGGAGGTTGAGAATGGAGTAAAGCAAGCCATAGGGAGGGATGATGATGAGGAGACGAAATTATTGTGGAAACTCCTAAACGAGGTTAAGAATGACCACGAGCCTGAAGACGATGACATGGTTCACGGGTGAGGGGATCCTCGCCAGATTTGGTATGCGACACGGAGCCTATGAATGACCAGTTCAGGCCAGTTCTCGAAGCTATGGACATTATTTCAGTCATCTATGATACCATCGCTCCATCATATATCTCCCGCGTTTTTCCAGGTATACTTGGACCTCAGCTCTGCCGTTGATGGTAGCAGCAAGCAAGGTCTTCACTTTTCTTCGAAAAGACACACGGCGTCCTCACCTCAAAAAGACCCTATCCCTGGTTTTCCAATCCTCCGGTAACGTGGATTGTTTCGCCGGTGGTATAACTTCCCAATGGACTAGCCAAAAACACATACGCACCTGCTACTTCGACAGGCATCCCTGGTCTACCCAGCGGTGCTTCACCCACTCCGAGACTATCCATCGCCGAGGAGGGATTACCTTTGGTGGCTGGTTGAAGGGGCGTCCAGCTGTTTGTGATCAGGAATTAGCATTTGATATCAATTTTCGACAAGGACTAAAGCGATCGGAACGTGCGTGTTGCATTGAAAGGCAAGCATATGAGGGTGCAAGGGGAGACGGAAATTTAGGACTGGGGGCAGATCGTCTCAGATAAGCGACGTACATGATTCCTGGAGCTACGCTATTGACCCTTATACCCTTTGGAGCCAATTGTTGGGCTAATGCTCTGGTGAATGTAGATATGGCACCCTTTGTGGAGCTATAATCACAAAGTTGTGGGTTGCCCATATACCCAGCGACAGAACCCGTGTTTATGATACAACTGCCTCTGCGCATGTGAGGTAGGGCATATTTCACCAGACCAAACATCGCTGTCAATATTTTCAGCATAGAATCGAAACGGACAACACTATAGGAAAAGTCAAGAGGAACGAACCAATGTTATTGAGCTTAAAGGTTTTCTCGACGACCTCGAGGTTAATTTCGGAAAGGTCGTTGCAGATTTCCTGCATAGCGCCTGGACAGAGTTAGATGTTTAGCAGCTAGATCAGGTTTCCGGAAGGATTGGAATATGTCAGGAATCAGGTGAATATGTCGGGAAGGCGTGCAAGTCACTTCTCTTAGGATGGTTGTATGCATGTGAGAGATGCAGTACCCCACCGTGGAGGTAAAGGAGATGGTAGGAATTTCGGAATGTGAGGTCGCATTGGCAAGACAAATGACAAATACTTACTGTTGTGAATGAGGATGCTCAATTTGCCAAAAGCCTCCATATGTTTGTCAACAGCCTTCCTACAGTTATCTGTATCTAACAGATCCAATTCCAATAAGTTAGCCTTTCGGCCCGCTCTTTCGATTCCCGCTTTCGTATCCATAGCATCCTGCTTCTCCTCAGGGAGGTAAGTGAAGGTGATATCTGCTCCCTCACGAGCATAGAGGAGAGCAACGGCTCTTCCAATTCCCGAATCCCCACCAGTAATCAGTGCTGCTTTGTTCTTCAGCAGGTTCCTGCCCTGGTATTCTTGGAGATATGGCTTTTTACCCTCATCATCCCAGAACTGTTTGCAAAGAATTAGTCAGAAGGTTCACTAGCAGGGACGTCCTCTTTCAAGAACGACTGGAACTCCAAGAATAGCGAGAATAGCACTATAAGACGTAGAAGCAATGGTTCGATAGCGGCTACGGGATCTGAAGTCAGGGGCTATTTCAAGGGCTCGCTTGCCTCTAATTGAGTCCAATTGGCAGCTGGCTCGAGCTTTGAATCTAATCCTTTTCCCGGTGTCGCATCCTGGGACCTGAGTTCAGTTGTCGGATATGCGGTAGGCGGGGCTTCCGGCATTTTGTCAGAGGTTAGGGAGAAATCCTACACGATTTTCTGACTCGTGGTGATCTTCAATTGCCGGAGTAAGCTGTCGTCTGATAGCGTCGGGCGGAATAATTGAAGACTGAATCTATAAAATTTGCAATATCTAGGATTCTTCTGTTGTTGATGCTTTATGACAACACAGTATCTTTTGATCCATTCGAGAGGACTGGATGCAATAATGAATAATGACACGATGATCTGTTTCCCAATGTTGAGTTGACTATGCTTTGATGATGATCGCATATCTTCGATGTACCTACGTCATTGTGAACGCTTCTTCGGAACACAATTGCGAATCCCTACTCTCGTATCGACCATTACCACAATCAACAATTCTGTAAATTCATAAGTGAACTGCTCCATGATCCGTGTGCATTACGATTGTTTTGGCGGCATCTTATGTAGTTTACTATCGGGGTACACAACAAGGAGTCAACGTCCAGAGATGGGCTAACAGGGGGAGGCTTCAATGAGGCACACTGTCACGAGAAGCCCATCCCGTAAGACATTTCCGAGTGTTCAAACTTAGTAAGTTCTCGACATTGGGAATTCCAGCAAGAACCTGCCCATGGTGCTGTATGTTGAACAGGTGTGGTATTATCTTTTGAACCTAAAGGAGGATGCATCCGGCTGTAGCTGGGTCCTTTTTCCGAGCCTCCAGCTTTCATGTCAAGGATGAATTACTCCCTGAGGTACCGAAAACCTTACCCAGAGTGAGACGGGATTTCCGTATTAATTATACAGTAATCTGAGTATTACTCCTACTGTATGGAGATTGTAAGGCAGGTAAGAAGTATCGATGAAACGAAAACGCGTTGCCTTGATAGCCAATCACAATCGCCTGCTCATCAACGGAAATCCGGAGATAGTTTGTGTTCAATAGGGTTTAGTGCTCTTCCTCCACGTCTGACCCATGACGTTGGAGCGGTGGATAGGCTGACTATGAGAGGCCAGTCCCGGCCTCAACCGCGATGAAGTTGCAAGTCCAGCACCGTTTTGTCGAGCGACGATTTGGCCCAAAATGGGATATACTAGTCGTCCCCAGCATCTGCCAATCCTGAAGGGAGCGGAGCCGCCACTTTCTGCGACCGACCAATATCAATGAATTATGTACGCCGAGTGGACTCTGGACTATGTTCGGGACCGCCCAATTGGGTCTTTTGGCCCTTTGGCATTAAGCTGGGAGAGCCCAGGGCCTTCTCTTCGGGATTCCTCTACAACCTCATTCACCAAAGATGTGGTGTGATTGTCCCCCCATCATTCATCTACCCCTTGATGACCCAGTAAGGGATTTCGGAAAGATTTAAAGGTATGGAAATACTCTGTGTACGCAACTCTCAGCTCCTCACGCATGAACTCTAAGTGGAGCAGTGCTACCGTTGCAGCTGCAAATAGAGACAGCATCGCAGGTGAATTAACGATTGTTACTCGATGTGTGAGACGAATGCTAACGGCGAGCATAGGCGAACCCGTAAACCCAAACTCTCCATGAACCCTACGGGCGACCAGCTTGAGGTCGACGGCCAGAAATCTTATACGTCTCCAAGTTCCCCTCGGCAACAAGGCCGGGCGAGAACAGGTCATGCCTGCGAGCCTTGCCGTAAGAGAAGAGCAAAGTGCAACGGGGTCCAACCACGATGTGGCAGGTGCGAGGAGATCAACTCACCATGTTTCTACTCTGAGAGCAAAGCACAGCGCCATCATAAAGAGAAAGTATTGTCTTCCAAGGCTGGGATGTACGAGGCCCTGCTGCGCAGCATGATTCCCGACCAGGATGCTGAAGGTCAAAGGCGCATACGCGCGATTTTAGCGGATGATAGAAATCTTGAAGAGGAAAGTAGCTCAAGGAATGCCTTGAATCCTTTAAGAGATGAGGTTGCAGCGAAGGGCGATGCTGGTTCCCCAAAACAACAAGGAACAAATGCCGAGATGTCGCAGTCGGAGGGCTATCTCGGCGAGTCTTCCCTGGCCAGGTGGCTCAGTGACATAGGAGAAAAGATCAATCGCGACCGTGAGCTCACTTTCCAAGGCACAAAGTTCGGAAGTTGACATATCGCTTAGCAAATTTTGCTTTTAAAGATCGGAATGCCCCTGAGACAAATCCTACGGAGCTCGAAGGAATACTTGTTGAGGCCGCATCCTATCACGTCTCTGAGTTCGAGGATGAGTTAGTCGCAGATGTCGGTGCATCGTTCGACATCAAGTATATTCCTCCGAGATGGCAAGCAGACCAATATCTCCAGGAGTATCTACAAACCATCCAACCGTTGTTCCAGGTAGTTGAAGTGAAACAGTTCTTGCTTGAATATGATATCTTCTTCTCGACTGGAGTTCCAGCCGAAGAAGGAGTTCTGTGGCAAGCGATGTTGAACTTGGTCTTCGCATTGGGTTCTCTTCGCACGAGGTATGCCACCTCACAGTCCAATCGAGCCGAAGATGTTGAATATTTCCTGCGGGCTCGAGTGCTCAGTCTAGAGCCATTAAACCTTCTACAAATTCCCTCACGAGCTCACGTGCAACTTACAGCCATGTTCGCGATCTACTTAACTGCTAGCAACAGGATCAATCGTGCATGGCTCATGATTGGGACGAGCATTCGATACGCACAAACCCTCGGCTTCCACCTTGCAAACATTGATGATCACATATCACCCTTTGAGAAAGAGCTCCGGAAAAGGGTATGGCACTCCATGTCAACGCTGGAACACTTATTAGGCTTTCTCACCGGAAGACCCCTGGCGATAAATGAACCCACAATCTCTGTTGGGCTTCCAGGAAGCATCAAGGAAGCTATGCAGTTGGACAGTAGGTCGAGATCGTCAGAAAGAACTTTAGACTATCTCTACGATGATGACGAAGAGCTCCTTGAAACTTTCCGACGAGGTATCCTTCTCGACCGTATTTTATCTGAAAGCCTACAGTGTCTATACACGGCAGAAACTGTGCGTAACAGTTGGTCTCACATTCAACACAAGATGGCAACTCTTAACATCAAACTCTCCACGTGGAAAGCGTACCTGCCGGAGCGCTACGGTCTAAAAAACCTCGAGAGTGGTGTTAATCCTCAACAAAGGGTTGATGCCATGTACCTCGCCCTGCGGTTTCTCAGCGTCAGCATATTAATAAATCGGCTTTCTCTCTGCTATCGACACAATCGAGAAGACAACATCATGCCTGACCAATCCCGACGATCCAGAGAAACCGACATGGACAATGCTCGACGTGCAGTATTCTGCGCCCAACGCTTGATCCAATTGCTATCTCGCGTCACTTTATTCGAGATCTACACAATAACCCCATGGTGGTGCCTCCTACACTTCCTCGTCCAAGCATGTGCCCTTCTCATTATGGAACTTGTGGACGCCTCCGTCCACATCCCCGGCAGCGACGAAGACATCCTAACCGACGCCCAAATCGGCATCGACATTCTCGACAAAATGGCCGGCGGAAACCCCGCCGCACGGAAAGCCAGTGACTCTCCGAAAGTTACTTAACCTTGCGCTCAACCGGCGCCAGATAATTGGTCCCGGGCCATATAATCCCAACGATTACAACCTAGATCAGAGCACATCATCGGGCCTCAATTCCCATCTCATGAACTTCGAAAGAGAACGCCAGAACTCAAGTGCTTTCAAAGCGTTACAGGCTAATCGAGCGTGTGGTTCAATTCCGTTGCTGACGCCGTTCTTGGATTATAGTCCAGATCACTCTGATTCTAGTTCCAAGGGAACTCACCCTGTTAGAGACGGGGGATGGGAGATGTGAAGCATGCCGACTCACGATGAGAAGATGAGGAAGATGATGGAATTAACATGTTCGGCCTAATGGGGTGGTCTGTTATGTGGTTCAAAGTGAAATGGGACTGAATCTGACATACCTGTACTCATTTAGGATGACATATCGAGGTCTTGGTTACATGGTTACAGGAGTACAAATTGAGAGCTTTACGTCAAATACAGTACCTACCTACCCATGATCAATGGAATTGAGGTCTGTTTTGTACGCTACTCGATACATTTCCATCATCATCATCATCATCATCATCATGGCAAATTCACAAAGAGATACAAAAGTATCGAATATCTTTTAGAAACCACACAGTTTTGATTGATTGATAGACAAGAGCTAGATTCTCCTATCGTTGGGTATACAGTAGAATCGTATAATATTACCATAAGTTATAGTAGAAATCGTATAGTAAAATCCTGTTTGTACTATACAAATTCAGACGCGAAACCCGGAGTTCTTGTTTTTTTTTATATATATAAATTTTTTATAACTCATCTCTACTACTTTTCACAGTATTGTTGTCCTCATCAATATCGTTGGCATTGGCATTGGCATTGTCATGAGCATGAGCATGAGCATGAGTATTCTCATGATTTATACGCAACTTATCGTCGTCGTCGTCGTCCTCTTCCTCCATGTCAACGTCCATGATTCGTTTCCTATCGTTCTCAATCTCTGACCCATCAATAACAGATTTCTGTTTATCATCCTCATCCACCACAGTGTCAGTCTTATCGTCATCATCAGACCTCGACCTCGACCTCCAGATCTTGTTCCCTCCTGCACACAATCCATGTTTCCCAAAAATCTTTCCGCCAGGATCTACCCTTTCTTGGACCCTTTGGAGCTTTTCGTATCCTGCTATGCCGTTTGTTTCTTTTCCGTATACATTTTGGCCTTCGGCTGCGTAGTTGGGGTATATGAATGGATGGAATTTGGCGTGGCGTTTTGCGATGGATTCGAGTTGGTGGAAGAGCCGGGTTACGGTGGAGCGGTGGTAGGTGTCGTAGGTTTGCTGGGTGGAGAATGACGGGGGTTTTGGAGGGGGGAGGGGGTGGAGGAATGGTGGGTTGAGGCTGAAGTGATAGGGAAGGAAGGGTAAGGGGCGAGGCGAGATCGGTGGAATAGACCATTTCCAGGCGACGGATATTAGGGTCAGGGGTTGGGTGGAGGGAGGGAGGTTGAAGGGGAATGGGGTGTCAGATCCGTTGCTCATAGGAGATGCGGCGCCGCTGGACATGGTGTGCATGACGGTTTTGAGGGGAATGGGTTGGATGACTATGAATGGTTCAAAAACGGGTTCGCGGGGGGATTTGGCTAATATGGATGATTTGGATTGTCCATTTTGAAAATGGATCTGCATATCTTTGACGATTTGGTGGAACGCGGACACCATTTCGGCTTCAACCTCGGCGGATGAGATTATCGCCATCGATCGGTAGATGTTTCGGAATCCTGGCGGATTGCCCTTGTCTATTAATGCTGTTATTTCTGACATGGGACCGAGGACGGTTGTGCTGCTGAACATGAGGGGATTAAGAAGTTTCTGTTCATTACGATAGGCCTGTGGCCACGGCTTCTTTGTCGAGTGGTTGGTATGTGCCATGGCAATGCAGCCAAGATGCAGGCCCCAGTCGGCAATGTAGCCATAGGCCCAGTATGCTAGTGCATCTGGATCAGTGTTGTTGTATGCAAAGGACTCGGCTAAAGAAATCATCGTCGGCACATCGGACCATGGGAGGGCCATTTGATGAAGCCATGTTGGATTCGCAGGATAAGTGCGAAGCTTAAATGAAGTGACGATTCCAAAGTTGTTGCCTCCTCCATGCAGGGCCCAAAATAGGTCAGGGTCATTTTCGGCACTCACAGTGGCAACAGTGGTGTTCGGAAGGACGATTTCGAACGACAGAATGTTGTCGCAAGCCCACCCGTGACGACCAGAGAGAAAGGAGATGCCGCCTAGAAAGAGGATTGTGAGGCCGTTGTCATTATTTTCCCAGTCAAGAGTACATACCACCCATAAGTAGACCGCCAACACCAACGGTCGAAACTCTCCCACCAACGACCCGAAGCCCTTTTTCTTCGAGAGCTCGATATGCTTCTCCCCATAGCAATCCAGGACCGAGCTCGGCATTTTGCTGATCTTCAGCAATTCTAACATGTTTAAATTTGGCCAAATCAATGGTTACCCCATCTTGGACATTGGATTGGTTCCGGTTCAATCCATGCCCACCACTCTTGACAGCAAATTCACAGCTGCTGTCTATCAGGATGGAAAGGACAGAAGAAACTTCCGCAGATGTCGATGGTTGCACAGAGCAGACAGGATTGAGCTCAGTTTGCTTTGCATCATAGAAAGGAGGCGATAAGCCTTGAATGACCCGAGAAGGGAATCTCTTGTCCAAAATGGTACACTGACGGGGTTAATAAAAGGAAACAAACATCCTAATGAGATACTTAATGGATAGACGTACCGCTGCTTGACATCTTGCTAGATGATTAGGCTCGATGTCCTGTAGTACATGATGGTCCTGCTCCGCCGCGGATTTGGCGGGGCTCCAAACCCAAAACCAAATTACCAGGTAATAGTAATATCGTCTCAAGAACCACCGTATAGAGAGAGAAGAAGCTTCCATCGCTATCTGTAGTGTCCTTCAATGATGGAGGAAGTTTCATGTCATAGAGGCCATGTCTAAAAAAATCTCCAAGAATTCTTGCAGGTTGTTGATAGCAAACATCAAATATGCGCTGATGGGGTCTGTGCCTCACAGGTAAGCCAAAAGAACATACCCGGGTTTCTCGGTAGCCCCCACGGACCAACATGATGTTGATAGACGTAAAGGGTTAGTATGGAATATATCACATCCTATCCATTCATCACTTTCTGTCTGTCAGATTGTTAGCGCAATGAATACGCATGTGGAAATATGGCAACCCTTCGATGGACCAAGTTCGCACAGTATACTCCCAGCAGCCACTTGTTTGACAGCAAATTGACACCAATCGAGACTTTGTAGCAACCGCAACGCATATCGTTGAGTGTCATTTCGAAGCATTGGATGGAGCGCGAATGTCTTCGGGCCTGCTGACAGAGGAGCTGGGAACTACACGTATGAAACAGGGAACCATTATGAAAGAATCTCTAGGCTTTGTGGGCGTCCAAGATTATTACCTAATATGTAAACATGGTATTCGCTGTCTACTCAACATTTCAAAAACGCCCTATGATCCCAATGCTTTTGAGCTTGAAAGCTCTTTGTTGGTATGATTTACAAGAGATCCCCAAAATGGACTTCCTAACCCCTCACTCATAGTTCGTCGTGACCACTTGGTTCATCATCACCATAATCTGGCATACCGCCAGCACCACCGCTGTACAACTTGCTTGTGATAGGATAGGCAACGTTCGAAAGCTTTTCCTTCTGTTCGTCAAAGTCCTCGGCAGTCGCAGTGGCGGCGTTTTCTTCCAGCCAGTCCGTAGTTTCCTTGACAGCTTCTAGAATCTACGTGGGCAATCAGTACTTGTTCCCTCAAAAATGAAGCCAGGAGAATAGACTTACAGTTTCCTTATCATCTTCATCAATCTTTCCACCGAGTCCTTCCTCGTCATTGACCTGGTTCTTCAAGCTGAAGGCATAGTTCTCGAGACCATTGCGGGATTCGATCTTCTCGCGGATGGCTTTGTCTTCTTCAGCATACTGCTCAGCCTCGGCGACCATGCGCTCAATGTCTTCTTGGGATAGACGACCCTTGTCATTGGTGATCGTGATAGACTCTGACTTTCCAGTACCCTTGTCACCGGCGGAGACTTTGAGAATACCGTTGGCATCGAGCTCGAAAGAGACTTCAATTTGCGGAACACCACGTGGGGCAGGTGGGATACCAGTAAGTTCGAATTTACCCAACAAATTGTTATCTTTTGTCAATCCGCGTTCGCCTTCGAAGACTTGGATCAAGACAGTTGGCTGGTTATCTGCCGCTGTCGAGAAAATCTGTGACTTGCGGGTTGGAATGACAGTGTTTCGGGGAATGAGCTTGGTCATAACACCACCAGTGGTCTCAATACCCAAAGTCAGGGGGTTGACATCCATAAGAACCAGTTCTTCGGTACCCTCCTCACCGGAAAGAACACCACCTTGAACAGCAGCACCATAGGCAACAGCCTCATCGGGGTTGATGTTCTTACTTGCCTTCTTGCCGAAGTATTCTTCGATCATAGATTGGACCTTTGGAATGCGGGTAGAACCACCAACAAGGACAATGTCGTTAATTTCCGACTTGGAGATCTTTGCATCCTTCAGCACCTGTTCAACTGGCTTGAGGGTTTTCTTGAAAAGATCCATGTTGAGTTCTTCAAACTTGGCCCGGGTAAGTGTCTCGGAGAAATCCTTGCCTTCATGGAAGGACTCGATTTCAATGCGGGTAGACATTTGAGAAGAAAGTGTCCGCTTGGCCTTCTCAACCTCACGTTTGAGTTTACCCATGCTCTTCAAATCCTTGGTCACATCAGTGTTGTGCTTCTTGTTCCAAAGCTTGACGAAATGGTTCATGACACGTTGATCGAAATCTTCGCCACCCAAATGGGTATCACCAGCGGTAGCCAGTACTTCGAAGACACCATTGTCAATGGAGAGCAGGGAGACATCAAAAGTACCACCACCGAGATCATAAACGACAATGTGACGCTCATCGCCAGTCTTGTCAAGACCGTAGGCAATAGCTGCCGCAGTTGGTTCATTGACGACTCGGAGCACGTTCAGACCGGCGATAATACCAGCATCCTTGGTTGCTTGTCTCTGATTGTCGTTGAAGTAGGCCGGTACAGTAACGACTGCATGAGTAACCTTCTTGCCCAAGTAGCTCTCGGCGATCTCCTTCATCTTACCAAGAACCATGGCAGAGATCTCTTCCGGTGTAAAGTTCTTGTTACTTCCACCTACTTCGACGTTGACCGTAGGCTTCCCATCTTTCGGGACCACGGAAAATGGGAAGTGCTTTGCATCTCGTTGTACATCCTTATCGTCAAACTTTCGGCCAATCATGCGCCTTCAAAACGTGTCAGGAGGTATCCAGGAGACTTAGTAGAACACAACTTACTTGATATCGAACACAGTCCTCGTTGGGTTTGATGCATACTGATTTTTTGCGGCATCTCCCACCAGACGTTCCTCGTCAGTGAATGCAACGTAGGAGGGTGTTATTCGGTTTCCTTGGTCGTTGACGATGATTTCAACTTTTCCTTTCTGCATCACACCGACGCAGGAGTATGTTGTACCCAGATCGATACCGATAACTGCGCAGAGCGTTAGCCAATGGTCCAGAAATTTGCGGCTAGCTATGGCATTGTCTGAACATACCTGTTCCATAATTGTGGGTGTCGTTGCTGGCAGAGTCCTCAGAGGCATGAACAGTTCCTAATAAGACCATAGGGGCCACAAAGACCAAAAGAAGATAGAAAAGAGTGGTCCACTCAAAGTGAGAGGCCGCACCACGCCTCGACTGGCGAGCCATGGCTGAAATGTGATCGAGTTGTTCGAAAAAGCGATATGGAGAAAAAGGAGGGCAGTGAGAAAGAGCAACAGTATTGATTAGAAAGATGTAAACACCCCAAGATCTAGACAAGGGAGGGAAGGTGAGGTGGTTGTACGCGAAGTCGAGGTGGAGGAGGATGGTGTACAAAAGATGAAGAAGTCGAATGGTTTGGAGCTTCTGTTCCTGAGATTATTTAGCCTCAGCGACAATGACATGCAAGCTGTCCTCTTTCTCCTTCGAGTCTCCTCATCTGTCGCGAAAAGGTGTCCTCTCCGCAGACTAGTCCTCTTCAGGTGACCGTTCCCACGTCCTCATTGGTGGAAATTTCTCCTGGCGGTACACTTTCCTTATCGCAGCAGATCCAGTGGCAATAGATGCGAAAAGGCGAAATTTCGAGCTTATTCCATGCCGGACAATGATCAACGCTCAATCTGTCATTATGTATACTATGTACCATAGCATGTTATATGGGAAATGAAATCAACTTTTCTTGAGCCTGTACGGAAGCAAATACATAAGAGAATCTACGGTGAGGACAGGCTGGTCACTCGGCAATCTTGAACGGACATCACATCATTTAGTCACATGGCAAGTCGCAAATCATCCAGAGAGTGGGATGCTGTACTCCTGATGGATTTCCTGATGCATGCAGGGGATCTTCAATCGAGTCTATGGAAATACCAGAGCGCTTGATGGAATAGCCACATATGGCAATCACATATTCCTCCTTCCGCAGCCATGTACTCTTCAAATGTCAGTTATGAACTGCAATTCGTGTCCCTGTGGTGCCACTTCAGCTCAGGATTTTGCGTGTGCAGCCTTCTAGCCAAATGTGAGGCGCCTTCAATGCTCATCGTGCACTTCGTAAATCATCCATGGATCGTGTCAACGTCCTTATGCCTATTGCATAATGCCCGCAGCGATCGTGTGTCCCTCCGACCTCATCACAATTCGAGCCGGTGCTTCCAGTGGAACGGAGCGTGTCAGCTCAACTTGCACCTGAACCAAGCTCCCAGGCTGAATAACTTTGGGTTTCTTCTTAATAACTGCTCCAGTCGACTTGTCTAGAGTAGCGACCAGCTGTGAAATACGGCCAGCAACATGTAGACGACCTCTGTGAATGTCTAAGTGCATGGGCATTAAATGCTGGAAAGCGAGAATCTTCGCACTGAAGGTGTCAATGTTCGTAATGGGTGACTTCTGGCTGCAGACGACGTCTCCAGACCTCAAATGAATAGGATCAATGTCCACGAGATGCAGGTTGACGTTTTGTCCGGCCACAGCCCACTCGGCAGGTTCATTATCGACCTCAATACCCTTGATGCCAGCAAGTTCTCCGCTTGGCATGATCTTGATGACCTCGCCGTTCTGCACACTGCCGGACTCGATTCGGCCCGAGATTGACAGAGGGTTCTGAATACCACCCCGGAACACGTCTGCGATCGGCATTCGTAAAGGCTTGTCAATCGCATGAGTAGTCGGTTCCGATTGGTCCAACTCCTGCACAAGAGTTCCACCTTGGTACCATGCTGCATTCTTATCGCCCGACTTTTGTAGTATGTTGTCACCTTGTAATCCGGAACAAGGAACAAACGCCAAGTTTTGCTGCTTGAAACCAGCACTGATCAAGAAAGCGGCTATCTGTTGTTGAATATCCGTAAATCTATCCTGGGACCAGTGGGCCGCATCCATCTTATTCACCGCGACAATGATTCGTTGAACGCCTAAACTTCGAGCCAAGAGAGCATGTTCCTTAGTTTGGCCTTTCAATCCAGATTCAAATCTGCCCGTCGAGGCGTCGATTACGAGGACAGCGAAGTCTGCTTGGCTGGCACCTGCTATCATGTTAGGGACGAAATCCTGATGGCCAGGCGCATCGAGAATGGTAAATGAAGTTTTGTCGGTCTCAAACTTATTCGTAGCGACGTCAATGGTGACACCTCGTTCTCGTTCTTCGGATCCCTGGTCCAGTACCCATGCAAAGGCAAAAGAGCCTTTGCCAATCTTTTCAGCCTCTTTTTTATACTTCTCCATGGTTCGCGAATCGATCGCTTTGAGATCGTAGAGTAGTCGGCCCATCAAAGTGCTCTTTCCAGCGTCAACGTGGCCTAATCAGAGTAAGCTAAGCATTCATCGGCTTGAGACGGTGTCGAACCTATGACAACAAAATTCGCTGCAGGTTTACTTGTCTTTTTCTTATATTCAGAAACCACATCTATGCCTTTACTCTTAGACACAGGCTGTGATGACACGGAAAGCTGCTTCACTCCCTGGGCCAAATTATCTTGTTGTTGTGCGGGTGTTTTCGATTTTGCGGATTTGGTAGCTTTCGTACAGTTAGTGTTAATTCCACTGTGGGTATTGACGCTTCGAACCTTTCGATTTCTGGGCGTTGATCACAATATCGTCCGGGCTAGGATCTGTGAAATCGAAAGGCTTAGTATCCGTGTGAGGGGATTTGTGAGATAGAAAAGGTCTGTTCAAGAGACTGTCTGGCAGCTGTCGCAAATGCGGCCAAAAGTTCGTCGTTCCAGTTAGGACACGGGCGAAAGCAGACGGTTCTGCACGAGAGACGATGACAGGTGGCAAGTCGGTTGGTGTAGTGAGCTCTGTCTGAACCGTTGGTATGTCTGGTTCTGGTGTGGGAGAATGTTTCGAGGGTGCTCTCGGCTTGGTTCTCTTCTCGTGGTTGAGCTTTGACGAATTTTCCTTCAGTAGTTGAGTTGGATCAGGTTTGACAGTCTTCTGAGTATTAGAGCCAAGACGAAGCTTCTCAAGGCTGGCTATGTAAGAACTCTTGTTTGAAGAGTCCTCGGTCACGTCCGTTTTGGCTAGCTTTTCGTTCTCCTTTTGTCTACGCTTGGCTGCAAGAGCTGCAAGCTTTGACATCTTAGGCTCGCTGCTTGATCCACCAAGAAGCCCGCCCCTGATAGGCACACGAACAGGCTCAAACACGGCAAGTCTATCAATCGGTACGTTGAGCCACGGGCAGTCTTGAAAGAAATCTTCGGTTGAGAATGATGGACTCTTTGTGAGACCGCACACAGGAGCTGGTGACAATAGATGGACGAAGTCTTGGGAGTGACGAATCAGATAGAGTTTTTATCGGTCTGATAAAGTTTGTACGCGGATAGACAAGACCTTCAAGTTGATCTTATTATGCTCAAGCGGCGGAGCATGCACAGACAGTCTTCACAGAAACAATCGCTTTGGTAGGAGAAAGAAAATGCTAGAGAGCACACGTCGCACTTACCAGTTGCGTGGGTCATCGCGGCACCTTTCTGGGACGTTTTCTTCTGGCTCTGAGTTCTCTTATCTAATATTTCAATTAGCTATACTGGTTGATCTTCGGCAGGTTTGTTCCATTACTTTTTAGATATGTCACTGTCTTTGCAATATCGTAGTAATAATGCCACAAGGACTCTTGGATGTCATTGTCGGTGACATCAAATTCCGGGCCGAGCTGCTTCCGCACTTCAATGGTACCCATCCGCAGCTGTTCTCTGTCATGTTCCGTCAGACCATCGCCGTCACCGTCACCATCACCTGCTTCGGATCCAAAATCATTGTCATAATCTTCATCATCAAACAATTCATCATCATCCACAGCCATCGACTTTATACGGTGCTTCGACATGGCGACACAATGAGACTTATGTATTCGATTCAAAATGCAATGAGAAATAATGTAACAAAACCTTGGACGTCTATGCTGTCCGAGAGTTGTTTGATCATTTTGAGCCTTCACAGTGGACTGGCGGTCGAGGGCAAGTCCGGGCAACAATTTATATATGACGCACAAATATGGGGATTTGAGGCACGCACTACCGACACTATAGCCACACCCCCGCCTGACAATTTACGCCTTAAGAGGCGCGATCAAAGTCCATCTCTGTGAGAGAACAAAACAAACCACTTTGAGTTTTCTGCCTTTATAGCATGGCTAGCCAATGAGCAATGATAGGATCAATCATACACATTCTGGAGGATCTTTCAGTATAATCAGGATGGGATGACAGGTCGGGATGAGCCTATGCTGGAAACGAGATGCTGAGGTCCTTTCCAGATTCAAGACTGAAGTCCACCCCCTCCGAATAGTCTCTTCTCTAATGATTACATTGCATCTTCATTTGGAACCGTAGATTAGATCGGTATCGTCTCAAATCGTTGATACAGCCTACCAGATCCAATGTCATCATGGAAGAGCAAAGCATGAATGATGTAAAGTCAAAATATGTCTTGAGGAGCCACGTTATAAACACAGAACATTCTTTAATAGGCAAAGCAAACAATATCCTAAGGCTGAGTCGTCTTATTAAGGATGGCATGTCGCTATGTCGAGGCAATGAAGCTGACTGGACGTGGGCCATGCTTTCTAGTGTGCAACAGGACCACGACGCCAAGTCTAGCGGTACCTAAGAGGGAGTAGGTGAAGACGTTGGGAGACATTCGATGAAAGAACCATGTTGAATTAATCAGCAGGCAATAGACAGCAGTGGTTTGGAAATGGATATAGATATCCTATGTATTGATTGACTGACTGATAGGAGTATCGAGAAATCCCTCTTCAAGATGTCAATTATTTCCATATGTATTAATTAAGTGAAGCCTCGAGGAGAACTGGTCTTGCAACAACACGAGAATCAGGTCCCGCAATGTGACGTGTGGAGATATGCATCCCCGTTTCCATTGGCGCCCATTCGAGTTGAAGTGTACATATGCTATCAACCTGTCACAGGAACTCAGCAATGTACTCACAAAATACATAAGCTGCATGTAGGCGATACGGGTGCCCAGGCCTCCCAAACCATCTCACTTCTCATATCAAAGGCTCCCAACATGTGCGTTCTCGCTCATCGTTAGCAGCTTGCAATTGTTCATCATGAGCTCTCAGATAATGTCTGCTCCGCGCCTGCCGCGATATGGCAGTAGTTTGTCAAAGCAGATCCAGCAGGAGAAGGAGCAGGGACATTTGGCGTCGGAGGATCTGGATCAATCACCTTCACGATCAAAACCGCGGGCATTGTCAGAAGCTCCGGCACCATCATTGTCTCCGTCGCCAGCCATTATCGAAACAGGTTCCGCCGCAACTCAAGATGACATTGCAGTATCCAATCCGACAACCCCCCGACGTCCAAACTTTCCTTTGAGAGGACTATCCCTACAAATGCCCCAGAAAGACCTCAGGGGTCCGTTATCGCCAAAGTTGGACCAGACCCCGACGTTTGGCTCACCTGTATTGCCGCGCAGGTCTCGGGGTTTAGATTTTTCAAGAGCATGTACAAATCTCCATCACAGTACGTTAGCAGAGCCCTCGCCTGACTCTTCCCCCACAACAACTGGCGTGCGGAGCATGCATATACCTCGGAGGAGTGTGGGACAGTTGGGTGATGGCGGAAACTCTGGATCGAATGGGTTGTGGTCAGCTGGTGCTGGTGGAGATCGGACTGCTCTTTCAAGCTCTGTCAGCAGTATCAACATGCTCGACTCGGAGTCAAACAGTTCTGATTCGTCGGATGACGACCTCATGGACAGAGATGGTGAAGATACGGTATTCACTACACCGCATACTATGAAAGCGGGGAATCTGTTTGGCACTGGTATTACTAACAGCCCTGGGGGTGAATGGATGGGTAATTACTCCCCAGCAGCGGCGAGCCTTCTTAGTTTTCAGCGAGCCCGACTTGGAAAGCATCGAAGCCGCCACAGCTCCAGCAGTGGTCACAGTTCGAAACCAAGTCCTGCGCCTCTATCTCCACCCATCCTCAAAAGCGTTGAGACTCAAGGATACTTCACTCAAGGCCTGACTGCGCAGGACGTCAAGTCACGACGGGAGAGCCTCAGCTTAGGAACAAATGAGCTTCATCTGGACGATAGCCCCGACGAAGACCAAACAAAGATGAACGTCGGTAGTGGAAACGAGGGAACTATTCGTGGTGTAATTAGACGTGCCGTGACAAGACGTGGGAATCTCCTGGTAAGGACCGGGCCATTCTACTAGTAGGTGAATTATTAACAAGCAATAGCCAAAAACCAAGAACTTCGCAAGAATTCGAGCCGAACTGTTCGAGGAGTCCGCCCCTATAGACAGCGAAACAAAGCGTGAAGCTGCAGTCATCCACCAAGTCCGTGAAAGTGAACCGGCTTCTGCCCGGCCTTCTCCACGTCTACAACCCGTGACTGAAACGGAAGAGACTCTCGAATCAGTCCTAGAAGATGAAGCCGCCATGCAGGATGACGTGATGGCTGACCTCACCTTGAAAAAGACCAACAGCTTCAGTCAACACGCAGAGAAGAACTCCGGCGGCCTCAAATTCTGGAATACATTTGATGAGCGCTATCGGACACCGCCGCCACAACTTCTACCTACCAGAAGTTCGTCAGGTATGAGTATGAATGATGACGCGTCTATGATTACTCATCTCTCGAATACCGAAGGCAGCGGCGGTAGTGTATTCAAACATTCTGATCCGCAGTCCCGCGAATCTACACCTGTAGCGATGAACTCCACAGCTCCAACAGCAGCTGAGGTATCACGAAAAGTCAACAATAAAAGAAGGCGAGACGATGATTTCGATCCTGAGTCATTCAAACGACGAGCTGTCTCTCCGGGTCTCAGTGTCGCAAGCAGTCCCGTCATGTCTCAAAGTCCAGTTTTCACCGATAATGGAGGGAAAACTTGGGGGAGACCACCGTCCTCGAAGGCTGGCAACAATGGCGGATATACTGGGCACAATGAACGGAGCAATAGTGGGGGAAGTGGCAATGCAACAGGGAACGGACCTAAGAGGATTGGTTTGCAGGGCATGGCAGAGACCAATGATGGATTGATGAACATGAGTATTGAATGATGGATTGATTGATCGAGATATCTCTACTCTCATTCTTTTTGTTAGTGATTCATTGAGCGTTTGGAGCGGGCGTTGGTTCATAGCTTTCAAGATTGACCCTTTGGCTTTTTCTTAAATTTTGGGTCTGAAGAATTGATCAATAATGCCTAGATCGTAGCAATCTGGTATTCTCTCTATTCCAGTAAAGACCTATCTAACTTATACCTTTCTACTGAATCCATTCACATGTACAGATAAAATAATTGTACCCAGTTACACTATACTATAATATCTGTACGGTACTATCTAAATAGTTCTCCAAGGTACATATATTATATTATATTATATTCTAGTTAACCCAAATAACTAAATAAACGACCCCCTTTTTTCTCTTCTCTTCTTTTCTTTTTTCTTTTTTTT
>LCWF01000156.1:0-18399 GCA_001006345.1 Phaeomoniella chlamydospora | reverse complement strand
TGGGTAAGTCACTTTTAATAAAGGCGCTATAAAACACTAGATTTACAAAACTAGTTAAAATTAATAAAGAAATATAGGAGTCTAAGTATAAGATCGAAAAGGTCCTTAACTATAAAAAAGTTAGAGGAAAGTTTTATTACTTAATTAAGTAAGAGAAATATAATAATCTAAAAAATACTTAAAAACTAAAGGAATATTTTATTTAGAAGACTATTTAAGAGTATTATCAATTAAGACCTAAGGAAGGCTTAGAAAGGCACCCTAAAATCCGTTGGAGAGCCCATCGAAAGAACTCCAGGTAAAAGGAGCCAGAGCCAACTCGGAACGAGAAGAAGGAGGAAGTTCCAGTACGTTGTTTAAAAAATCTAAAAAAAAAAGACTTATTTCTTTAACAGTAATAACTTCCTTAGTTCTAAATTTAAATTAATATATTTTATTACGAAACTTTATTTCTTCGGTAAAGACGCAATTTATTATTTTTTATATATATTTCTAAATATTCACCGATATTTTAATTTATATCAATAACCGTTTTCTTTTATTTTTTAATTTTTCTTATTTAGATTAAGTAATATAAATATTATATATAATATTATTTATATAATATTTATTATAATATTTAAAAAATATATATATTTTATACGTCTTACCGTTACGACGATAAGAAGAATATATTTAAAATATAACTTCACTAAAGGAGTTTATAAAGGAACCAAGAGTTTTACGACGATCAGTCAACGACTATTTAATAGAGTAAACTAAAGGTATGGTTAAGCCATAAGAAATAAAGAGGAGAGGAGAACTTATTAAGATAAATATACTAAAATAATAATATAAAAAAAAAAAGCGAGTGTTACGAAACCAAATAGACGCGGGACTATGACCCTCTGGGAGGCTAGTGTGGGATAATGGTAACAAAAAAACTTAACCGAAACCAACCTGAGTCTAGGATGCTAAGCAAAAGTGATCAGGATAATTGAAGTTGATTAGTGGTATTTAGTATTAAGTAGATATAAATAATACTAAGTAATTAGAATAAAGTAAGAGAAAGCCGCCTATATAAATTATAGTTATTATTATTATATATCTAATCTTTTATAGTTAATTTAATATAGTTATCAGATTAAGGAGATATTTCGCACATTGTTTAGAGTCTATGCTATATACCTATCCTAAATACAAGACCAAACTTGGATCACCCACTTAGTAGAGCGATTCATAACATTAGTATAAAAAAGGATTAGAAAATAGATTTCTAATTAAAATATTATGATTATTAAAATAATTGAATAAAGGCCTGCTTAACGGCTATAAATTGAATTTATAACTAGAATTCACTATTATAGGTATTGTCCCGTATGGCCGCAAGGTCGGATGGTGTATAAAATAATCAATCAATCAATCAATCAATCATGCCCCAAAGTTGCGGGGAGCCAACGTTTCTGCCGGGGCTTCACCCTATTTCGGATAGGCGGTGATAGGCGAGATCATATTCAATCCAACTACCGTCGGCACGGTGCTTCCATCTCGCTATCCACTGGCGCTGCCGAGGTGGTTCCGCAATAGTCCACCGAGGGTTCTCATATAGTGCGAAACACCAAACTTCTGCAATTCGCCTGATCTGAGAATTACCGACAGCCCCCTCTAAACCCTTTCTATAACATCATGTCTGCTCTGCAAGAATCTACTAGTCCCAAGACATGGCAGAAAATACCGGACACTCACGGCTCAAGATTAGAGACACTGCCTCTGGAACTGCTTCAGAAGATCTTGAAGCAGGTAAGCGCCCGAACCCAAACGTGCTCAAAGCGGACACTAAAGGGAATCCCTAGCTCTGCAATGCGGATGAGCGACCAACGCCGTGGCTAGTTTCCGTTGCATCACAATCAAGGAGGCTTCGAGAAGCAGCGGAATTCCTCCTCTTCAGAACACTAAGTATTGACCTCGGCGAACCAGGTCACAACAGGACACGGACAGTACTGGACTTTCTTACTCAGAATTATCGTCTTGCCTCTTATGTCAAGACTTTGGAGATCAACTGCTCCTACGAGGATGTCGGTCCTACCATCCTCGATCAATTGACTGTCCTCATGTCATGCTGCACGAACCTCAAGTCTATTGTGTAAGTGAAGACAAGCGGTCAATCTATGTATCATGAAGTAATCCCGACCAGCACTTCAGGCTACCCTAACGATTTCAATGCCGCCCTGGAGCGCCGCAAACCCACCTTTGGAATAGCTTTCAATTCAAGTGCTTCGTGGAGGACATGGGATATGGGTTCTCTTGGCGTCACTTGGCTGAACCGTTTCAAAAATCTTCCCAGCATCACGGCGCTGAGTGTCGTGACTCGAGATGTGACCCAACTCCAGACCCTTTTCGATCTTCAGCCTCGTCTCCACGGCCTAGCGATAATAACAAAAGACCTTAGTTCCGGCGATGTGTGTCCAGATGTTCCCAATGCCGCTTATGAACCTTCGGCAGAACGACCATTTAACATACCACCTTTGGTGGATCTGCGCATAGAGGGATTTCTCGGGCTTAGGACGTTATCTAGCGAGGACGAGCAGGACCGTTGTGTCAATGAGCGGATAGCATTCTTAAACTGCATACACTGGGACTTTTTGCAGTCCTTGGAGTTAAATGGTGGTGTCACGACAGAACGTTTCCTCACTCATTACGGAGACCGCCTGTCCGGCCTGCGAATCCTCTCTCTGTGGCCATACAAAGCAAACGATGTTCTCACAGACTATCCACCGGCGATCGAGGCCACGTCACGGTTCCTCGAAAAGTCGCCCTGCGCCCGGAGATTGAAATCGCTTTATCTGTCAGGCTACCCCCAACAGTTCTCTCTTACATCATTGGAAAGTTCTGCGCTGCAGTCCCTGCGTCTCTGCAATTTTCAATCGCTTGATCGTGCGACCTCCTCGCTGGTTCGTCCGGTCTCCGACATATATCATCTAGCACGGCATTGCCCATCTCTTGTCTACTTGGCCATCGACTGCCCTGATTTAAGCAGTATGTTCCATCCAACCCTGACTCCCGGCATCGACGTGAATCTACCAGCATATCCCTTCCTCGAAGCTGTTGCTTCGCTACCAAACCTTTCACATCTTCATCTGCTCCCACCGTACAGACCTCAGTCCCCTACCAATTCTTCGGCCGCATTTTCGCAGCCTTTCACAGATGATAGTCACGCTGTCCGCCTTTTCACACTTATCAAATCATACCAAGCACATCACAGGCGAAGGCAAGAAGACCCCAAAGAATTGCTGCGGGAACAATGCAAGCAAAATTGGGCGCAAAGCTTGCCTACAACATCTTCAGCCCCAGGTCCAGGTAACTCAACGGAATCTGCTTTAGCGTTGTCCACCGCCACGTCCATGAGATCGACCTCTCTGACCCACCTACACATCTCATCCACTTTCCTCTTTACTCGGCAGATTTCCGATCCTAATTTCTCTCCTCGAACATGGGTCGTCTACCAGCCCAGCACGCCTCCTTGTGTCTATCCTGCGCCCTCTTCTTTCCCACAGCCTCTTCTCAACAGCTCAGCCTCCGCGGACATTTGCAAGCCATCATCATCGACCCGGGTTTTTGTCACTGTTCGACAAGTCGGACATGACTATGAAGATCGGCAGATCTGGGAGGGTGAAAGTCTCGTAAGAACAGAGACTCGCCAGGATAGGGGCTTCAGCAGGGTCAACGAGACTGGTTTTCCGGACGGAATTGGCTCAGGTGGTTGAATGTGATGAAACCATAGCCATATTCCGGCTAATATAATAGATCGAAATCTTGCATTTCCAAAGCACCATCTCCATTGTCAAATTCATGGTCGGTCGATGAGACAATGCTACAGGATCCCGCCTTCGAAATGTGCACATTGATTGAGACTAGGTCATGGTAAATCTACTATGTACGCCGGACACGTAGATGAACACAGGGACAGTTCGGCCAATGCAATTTTTGGATTCCCATATCATTCACCTCCATCGGCCACCATTTCGCCCGATAGCAAGGACGCGAATAGGACATAGCTTGATACTCCGCATGTCACGATTTACTCATCGATAGTACACCAATGATATATATTGGCATTCAGCGATCATTCAATTGACCAAACCAGCATACTCCATCTTCTCATCATCAACGCTACCGCGGCTTTGCGCCGGAACCTCAACCCACATGGTACAAAACATCGCCATCAATGCACAGACGCCCCCGGCTCTCAAGACCCAGAGGATTACGGAACCGTTGTCGTCCATACTGTTTGTCCTCATCACCACACCAGCAAGCCACATGACGAGCGTCATGGCAATCTGCGTCCCACAGATTGCCAGATTGTGGAGGCCGTATATCCGTCCAGTCTGCGGTGATAGGTAGCCATCGTTGTTATCATTACCGTCGTTTTCATCTTCCGGCCCGTCACTAGATCTTATGAAAGCGGCCGGTATTTCCTCAATCTCGGCGCCTAACATGGCGTACGGAATCCAGTTCGTAGTCGCCCAGCTGAAACCTACGAGTGTGAAAAGAACGACGGTACCCCCTGCAGATTTCACGATGAATGTGCCGAGCATGCAGACCCCAAAGAGAGCATGAGACGCCAGCCAGAGGTTTCGCATGCTCAGGTAGATGTGAATGTGGCGGTGTCTGTCTGCCCATGCCGGTTCGAGCGAGACCCTCGTGTTGGCAACATAAGGAAGAACAATTGCTGTGATCAAGGAAGTGATGCTGTAGGTGAGGAGGGTGAAGGACCCTAGGCTTGAGGGGCTGTTCTTTGTGTCCCCGTACTGGCCGTTTTGGGAAGTCAGGTGTCGGTTTTGCGAATCACCTGCATTGAGGGCAAGTTAGCACGATGAGCGGTGTAGGTATTAGCGAGAGCGATCTCACCGATACCGTTGACATACCTGTAAGAACATAAAACGGTTAGCTATCGATTCAATCGCCCAAACAGGCTTGTGCGGTAGACGTACGGCACTACATAGAAGTAAAAGGGGAACCACCCAAGCCAGGCCAGAAATTGCACCATACAAATGGTACGGAATTGGCGAGAAGTTGAGGTCAAAGTCTCCCAGCAGCCTACCCATCTCCGTTGGTCGCCCGTCTTTCGGTCCGTGGTTTCCGTTGTGGAGAGATCATCCAATTGTAAGGTTTCCTTTGGGACAGTCACACACAAGCAGCTAATGGTCAGAGTAACGATCAGGCATATTGATGCCAGCATGCTCAATTGCATGTACTTGGTTCGATCGTCTGACTGTGGTACATCCTGCGAAACGCCCATGAAGGCGGCGAAGTTCCCCAGAACTCCAGCGACGTTACCAAAGCAGCTGGCCCAGGCATTGGAATTCGCCTGTTCATCGGCTGTGCATCCATCGGTGATCAAGGCTCTCAATCCGATCTGCACTGGCTGAACCGCTGCGTACATTGAAAACACTGCGACCAGTGCAAAAAGAGCCAGAACATTGTGGTGCGTTTCTTGTGACGCACGGTATGGCAGCAAAACGTCAACGATGAGCCGGACCTGAGAGAGAAATAGCATCGAGATAACGAGCCAAGCGGCGCCGAAGACAATAAAGGGTTTTCGACGCCCCCAGCCTGACCGGAACTGGTCAGACCAGTTGCCGCAATAAGGCTGAAAGACGGCACCACATATAGGACCGGATAGCAGCGCAAGAGAAACCTCGGATTGCGTGAGCCCCAGGGAGCTCAGATGTGTCTATCCACCATCATCAGGAAACGTCGCCAATCACGCAAACGCTGGAGAAGGTCCTACCACTCCTTGGCCGGCAAAAGCGACGTATACGAATCCCAGCCTAGTCACTGTCAGCCTCTTCTGAACCACCGGAAGGCAACGACACAGCGTACCCTCCAAAGCCAGCCGGTTTCAACACTGCTTGGACACGTTGACGACTGGGAACAAGTGTACCTGCTTTCGTCAAATGCGACCATCTTGAACGAGAAGCGGAACCAGCTGATAGCATCATCTTGAGCGATCCCAAACATATCCTATCCCAGAGTCCACGACAGACGAGTGGTGCTTTGCGAGGGGCAAAGGCTTAGAGCTAGGTATGTCTGAGTATCACAAGAAACCGGCCTGCAACAGCCGAGTTACTCGAGCATCGGTGTCTTGGCAGGCATTCACAATAGAAGTATCGGCTCGACGTTGTCAAACATCGTAGTATAAAGTCGCTGTCTCCCTCTTCTCTGCGGGACCGCATTGGCGAAGATTTATCGCCGATCAGAAATAGTATCTCGACTCGATTAGGTTCTTCGCTCCCATGTTGGCTCGTTTTGAGGCTTCAAGCTCGGCCCGAGCTCGAATTGATCTGCGAAACCGCAGTCTGCCTCCATCTTGCGTGCTTAGAGACTATATAACGATAGTCAAAAGAGCTGGCCCGGTCAAGCCGTTACCGGCTGATCATAATCCTATAGAATTTCGCTGATGCTGTGCCACAACGCTATGTCCATATACATAAATAAAGATCCTGCATACCACGGACGTTACATCGTATAAGCGCTTAACAGACTGCCCGGGCAGATATCGAAACAAACGTAGTGGTATAGGCATTGAAGGTAATCAGGTAGGCGCTACCCATACACATAGATGGAGACCCTGCATGCCACAGACGTTACATCGTGCGAGCGCTTAACAGCATTAAAGATAATGAGGTAGGCGCTGTCCATAAGCAGGATATAGATCAACGTCCCGCGCTAAAAGCTCAGCGAAACGGAAAAAAAAAGGCTCAGCACGCATAAAAGTTTGAATTTTTAATATTCTAAATTAATTTCTAATTGGTTAGGAACAGGTTGAAATTTGAAGAGAGGATGGAAGATTAAGCAGGGTTAAGGTTTAGTAAGATATACTTGGTTTACCCCTGCTACAATCCCTGTTTAGTATGATTGCCGCGTCTGCTACTGTATCTCTCGGGCACGAAAGCCGCTCGCCCCTATCGCTTCGGGGATCCACGTGACAGGTGCCTCTTATTTGTTGATGCGCTCGAGTACGGGCGAGTATCTGGACAGCTCCGCCATATCGGTACTCAAATTTCTAAGTCCAAAATCGATGAATTTCGCTCACGTATTGCATAATAACCAACTATAGATATCTATTATAGATTGAACTGTTTGAGTCGTCTATATATAAGGATTGATTATATATCTTTAATAGATTAAACGACGTGATATTAGATACAGAATTTATAGTTAAAAATCGATAAATCTTCGTATTGCGATACGAAGATTATTTATAATTTCTTGGCGCGAATGTTTAAATTTAAGGTTAACTTTAATAGTCTTGGCGTAAATCTCTAAAAGTTTTGGCGCGATTACGAAAACTGTAATTAAATTATAATGTGGCGGAGCTGTCCAGATACTCGCCCGTAGCTCGGGGCACAGGCATCCAGCCAGATGCGAGGTCGTTCTGGTAATACCAGCAAGCCTGTGCCCATTTCACCTGCTCATGTAGTCGTCCTCGACTGGTCCTACCATTGTCTGGTATCTACACTCCCACCACGATCAAAACTACCACAAAAGCATGACGATCGACAAGCGAAGTCATACCGGTTGCTGGACTTGCCGGCTCAGAAAGCGGAAATGCGATGAGAAGGTACCTGTCTGCTCTGAATGCAAAAGCCTAAAGCTAGATTGTCATGGATATGGGGAGAAGCCGACATGGATGGATCGGGGAGCGAAGCAGAAGGCACAGGCTGCCGAGGTAAAGCAAATCGTGGCAGCAGCACGACGAGGACGCATGAAACGGATCCAGGGCCAAGTTGACTCGACGCTGAAACGTGGACGAGAAAGCAACTCTACCGCCGACAATGATTTCAATGCACACACAGCCACCACCCTTGCACCATCAAGGCAGACAGTGGCTGATCAGGAGACAGCTGCCCCTTCCTCGCCGAAAGCTGGCTTCCCGTACGATAGTAAACAAACACCCTTGGACTATCGGGATGATTTGATGGTCGCAGACTTCATCAGTCATTCCACAACCGTCTGGGGGCTTCACAGTCCTCTGGATGAGACAGTGCCACTATTTCCCAACAGTTGGACCTTTGATGATGAATTGAACTCTCCTCACGAACTCCATACCGAAGTGCATGATGTTGAGCCGGAACTGGTGCACAATGCGGAGATCACCATCCCCCAACCGTACGCGCTTACTGGCAAGGATGCATCTGTGACAGAGGATAGTTCTATGCTGGTCATCGGCAATGTCGAAGAGGCCATGTTACTAGCTCATTATATGGACAAGGTGTTCAGCTGGCAATTCCAGTTCAGCTCGTTGCATCAACCTGATTTCAGTCAAGGACACATCATGTGGTTCATCACACAGTCCCGGACGCTATATCATGCCACTCTTGCATTGAGCAGCACTCACAGGAGTCTCCAGAACAACCTTAAAGGCATATCAATAGACTCGGTCCGTGCTAAGAGAACGTGTTGGTACGATCTGGCGATTCAGGGACTTCAATACGACTTACAAAACATCAAATCGTCCGACGAAACTTGCATACTGACTTGCATCGTGATGCTGCTGCATTCAGCCGTATGTTGCTTTGTTCATCCTCGTATGCCCCTGTACTTACTACGATCGACAGCTACTGCACAACACCCGGAAGGTTGATTGGCCTGTATGGTTACAGGCCGGTATTTCGATTGTTACTTCATGGACCGATCCAGGCCTTGACTCGTTCAGGTTGTGTCACATTGACGGCGACGAACAAGAAGCCAGCATCAAGGTCAAAGGCACCGCCAAATTCTTCCTGGTCGCCTCGATCATGAGGTTCGATATGCTTTCAAGCCTCGTAAGAAGCTCGGCACCAGCGTACTGTCAAGGGTATCGCCAAATTCTTCAAACAACCGATCATGCTAAACTCTTAGAGACGGTGTTGGGATGCCGAAGCTGGCTGATTAGCACCCTCCTAGACGTGTATGCGCTCCGCGAGTGGAAGAAGTCCAATAAGTCCGCTGGGCTGTTGAGTTTATGGGAGCTCACATCAAAGGCTCACGGCATTGAAGAAAGGCTAGAACGAAACATTCAACTCAACCTCGATTTGATGGACAAAGCGAGGCAAGGTTCAGAGGATGGTGGCAAACATTGTCCCACGCCATCACAGCCCAATGTCTTGGTGATAACCCATATTTTCGCGTGCGCGGTGTCTATCCTCTTAGAGACGACGGTCTCCGGTAGCCATCCACAGCTGCCCGAGATCAGACGCAAAGTGGATCGAGCAGTGGAATCATATGCTTACATTGACAATCCGGACATATTACACGTGCTATGCTGGCCTTTGTGCGTTGCAGGTTGTGTAGCAGAACCGGAATGGCATGGTTTCTTCAGGGATCTATTGTCGTCGCCAAACATCAGTCAGATACATATGTTCCAGCAGTCACTAGAGCTTCTTGAAAAGTGCTGGAAAGTGAATGCGCATCCTCATACGGCGAATGAGGGATTTAATTTTACGTCGGCTTGGAAGGAAATGTGTCCGGACCTTCTCATTGCATAGCATTGGATATGAAGCCGTTCTTGCTGGACGAGCTCTCACGAATTATATGAAAGAAATTTTGGTTGAACACTTCCCACAATACCTGCTCTCAGTTTCATTGTACTAGTTCTCATCTCAGCTTACTGACGACCAAATGGCTGCATGCATATCAGCTCACCCAGCGCTCATGACTATTGCCTCGCCCTTAAGACGTTGTCCCTGAAGGCTTGATTGGAGCTGATCAATCTAGGTCGACCATAGTCTGATCTGTCACACGCTCAGAGCTTCTCATTGCATAATGTCACATCCGAGAAAAAGTTTGACGACATCAGAGCCACGAAGTACCCAAATTCACGTTCGATGCCTCAGGTCTAAATTTCGTTACTTGGAGTGGTGAGACGTAATTTGTACTATAGGGTTGATTGAAAGGCCATCCGATTGACAACGCTTCGTAGATTCCGGATAACAGACCCTTCTTTCTGTGACCAATGGCAACCATTCCCCCATATGTTTCCATACCCAGACCTTGATCACCGGTTCTCAGACCGATCAGAGACTTAGAATGCTAGGCTTGTCAATCCTTCCGAGACCTGACCAAGAACCGCGGAATCGCGAGCGACGCACACTCTCACGGCCATGACCGTCGTCTCCAGGTGAGATCAATACAGATGACACCGCCTTGCGGTAGAGGATAGCCTACGCATCGAATTCTTCCAAGGTCTCGACCTCCTCTCCCCTGGTGCGGACAGTCTGCATCGTAAAGAATCAATATCCCGATCATAAGAGCGGAGTCAACGGAGAGCTCTTACCACCGCAGTCTTGGGGCCAGGTGGGATGGCATCCTCTCTCTTCGCAAACTCCTGCAACTTGTCAACCTCGTCTCCCCGGGTGCGAACAGTCTGCGTTATGAAGTTTTAACTCTCGGTCGTATGAGCAGAGTTGGTGGAGGATCTTACCACGGCAGTCTTAGGTCCTGGAGGGATTGCGTCCTCTCTCTTTTCGAACTCGTTCATGGCCTCGACCTCGTCTCCTCTCGTACGAACAGTCTGCATCATTAGATATCAGTGATGTCTTGATCGTAAGAGCCAAATCAGTGGGGAATATCTTACTACGGCAGTCTTGGGGCCGGGGGGGATGGCATCCTCCCTGCTCTCAAGAAATGAAGCTGGGGCTGGGGTTGGGGCTGCGATGGTCAAGCTCAAAAGCGATGCGAGGAGGAGAACGGTGAGTGAGGACTTCATGTTTGCTTAGGAAGGTGGTCTGGGCTTCAATGAAGGTTCTGTCGGAGATCTTGAAAATTCTGAAGACTGAGGTCTGGGTCTCGTCTGGACTTTAGAGGTTGTTGGCTGAGTTCAGCACCTTTCAAATGTGTCAGATTGGCGAGATTTAAACACGCTTCTTCCAATGTGTATGTCGGGTCGCTTCGTCCGTCGGGACGGATTGCACTGTTTCGGAGCTCAATCCGGGACACCGGTACGACTTTCCATTTCTTGGATTGACAATTAATGCTTGCATACCGTACGTTCTCGAACTAAGGGACATGGTCCCATATGTGCCGACTGCACATAGAAGCGACGGCTCTTTGATGCCTGATTGTCAGACACCATACACGGCGGCTAGGGTTAACGCCTCGGGTCGACTTTCCTGGCCGCCTCCATCGACACGACATTCTCCCTCGATACCATCCTCCTGCTCTCCATGCTTCTTGGCCTCTGGCACCTGTAATGGTATACTTATAACACTATGGAGAGTGCATTCCACAGAATTATACGACAGCTGTCTCCCAATCTGCGATCTCTTTGACCTCACGCATACCATGGACAAGGAGCGATACAAGGATGTTGACACTCAAAGCGTCAGCGATGCCCCCGAATTTCAACCCGTTGTAAGGCATCGCTCCCTGTTTCGCCTACTGCTCTTCGGCTGCATCGGCAGTTTTGTCCTTGCCACTTTCCTCGTCACCGTCGTACGATACCCATGGACAGCTGCGGACTCGGAATACTACGCCTTTACGTCCTGCGGCAACACCCCGGAAGAAGCAAGAGCGGCTGGGTGTGGCTACGAACCGATGGGCCGTTACTGGGTTCCCCCTGAATGCTACTTTCCAGAATCCGATGAGCTGTACTCTCCTTTCCGAGATCGAGAGTGGTTCCTGGATACGAATCTGACCATCCCGGCCAATGTGTCACGGCTCGAATCAGGAGATGCCCGTCGTGCCTATACTCGCTACTGGCACGATGAGCACTGCTCGTACATGCTGCGGAAGTTGGCTCTCGCGTTCGCACTCAAGAAAAGGATGGTCAACCACTTACTGGCGGACGTGGAGCATGCCAACCATTGCGCTTTCACGATCGAGAGAACCATAAATAATGCCTACAACGAGTCGTTCCTCGCAAACGACCAGTCCATCACTGAGAGCATCTTGGATTTCCAGATTTGTGTTCCCCTCAGGTAGGTCTTTCAGGATCCGAGTTCCTCTCTCTCTCTCTCTCTCTCTCTCTCTCTCGGCCCCCCCAGGACCACATTGCCCATATCTATATCTATAGCAGAGAGCGGTTTGATGCTGACTACCATGTGTCCACCCACAGTTCATTCTCCATCAAACCAGGCGAAGAATTGAAAAAATCAGATGACTAAGAGACGGAGATCAATCCGACAGAAAGATAACGTCCCTTCATGATGACAAACCTTTTATTCTCCGCTTTTCCGAGTTCTCTTACGATGGGCTGCATACGTAGAATCTTTCCGAGCGTTTCCTGTGGTATGTTTGTTTGGGGAAGAGTGATCGTGCAACTGAAATGCTTCCTCGAAAGGGCTGGGAGCGAAGTGTAGATATGTATACAACTATCAATGAAGAAAGACGCAGCCACGCAGATGTGTCTCACAATGATCGTGGGCATTATCGAATCGCTTCTTGACGTCTCATGTCTGAATGTTAATGGTGATGCGGTCCAGCAATCGAGGTGGTTAGCGGCTACTGGCTTGAAGCCCCTAATCCACTGAAGGGAGCGGGTACTTTTCTACCGAGCCTGGCCGATCTCTTCCGAAGCCAGATACGTGGCTGCCGATGTCTTCGAGGAAGAAGTGGGATTGAGGAGGGAGTGGTTGTAGCAATCACGGTAGGAATCGAGGTTATCGTGATGAACCCGTTCTCGCTCGACCTTATGCAGGTCTACTACTTTGGTCATAGTCACCATATTGATGCTATGGGACACAAAAATGGCTACTGTGCCGACCCTGTCATCTCTGGAGGTATTCTACTGTGATTCCACGCCGCCAGCTTCTCATATATAGTATGTCTATGCTATGTAAGGGCCTCGCTTCCTGGAGAATTGTGGTAGCAGTAGGAATTCTCACTACTTGTTCCTTCTCCCCCGTTTCCCTTCAGTTCAGTCCACTCCCTTCTCGAAGCCGTTGAAGCCATTTTCGAACTTGTGCAGATCCTCCCACGTTTCCATATGCGCCAGCGTACCTACTGGCACGCTGTAATTCCCCAGATCCATCGATGACTCTGTCCCCCACCACCTCGGTCCCCAGATCATGCGAGAACAGTGTAGGATATGGCTGTCCGTGTTATATCTCGGCTCGATCACGAGATTAGGCCGACTCTGAGCACGGTGGAGTTTGCGCCAATACGAGAGGCAGTGAACGATGTGCCACTCCCAGCTGGTGTAGTACAGGGTCTTTGGCTGGTCGCCCAGCCGGGCAACCTCGTCGTAGGTCATGAGCTGTGTCCGATTAGGATCGGAATAGTAGTTCCAAGTACCGTCCGCATTGGGTCCTAGGTGCGCGAATTCGTATTCGATCTGCTCGTCACGGCAGTGAGGGGGTAGCCAACCAGCGGCCATCTCGACATATTTGCAGCCGAGACTTTCGGCTTCGGCGACGGACGTGCCACAGTAGCACGGGGCGCCGTTGGGCTTGCGAAGAAGGACGGTCAATCGCTGTACGAGATCGATGGCTCCCCAGATGGCGACACAGATCAATGCCAGCTGTAGCAGGATGATGAGGCAGCGTAGCCACCCTGGCTTTGTGACCGGTCTGTATCGCCACGGTCGATCCTCGAGATCCTGGCGGCCACCATCATCGTCACTAACGTCATCGCCGGACTTGATGGCTGATTTCTCCTCGGTCCATAGAGGAGCATACCCCCTAATCTCTCCTGGGAGAAATGACTGTGACGCTTCTGAATGCTCTTTTGGGGCCCAAAAATAATCTTTGAAAGCCTGCACTTGGAGTTGCAGCTTGAGCGCTTTCAGGGCGCGAGTTCTCCAGCCCACTGAAGAAACAGATTTCGAGGCCATTGCTAGAGCCTGTGGTGCGGGACGTAGAAAATGACCCTCTCCGAGTATTATAGTGGTTATGTGGCCAGTAAAGACAACACGCGGAGAGGGGGCCGATGTCCAGGAGACATATGCGATATGATCAGAGGGTCGGAGACGAACGAGAGCACGGCATTTAGTGCTTCCATGGAGTGCGTTTGTGAAGGTAAGCAGTCTATAATTGCTATGAACCCATTTGTAATATGGGCAAGTTGTTTCGAGGGGTGGGGAGAGAGCCCTAGCGGAATCGGAACCTGCTCGGCTACACCCCAATCCGGTCGGCTCGTTACGACTTGCTCAGATCTACACACATTTGCATCCTCCACTCACGGACCCGAGGAGATAGCCTTGGAGGTAACGAAACGAACATTGGGAGGCATGAGGGCATTCTTTATGAGGTGTGCAAGGTAGGCTGTCCGTGGTCCAACTCTCGATATCAGTGGCCTTTTGCTTCCCTCGTTGCTCTCATCTTAGATGCAATTGTACGACCCACTACGTACCAAATTGATACACAATTCACTTGAACTGTTGTCCGTACAATATCAAGATTTTTGAACAAATGGCTAGCAAGTCCTCTCTGTTGTATGTGCTGTTGCCATATATATGGTGGCAGATGGATGACTACTGTGAGGTGTGACCCCGGGAATGTCTGGGACCGGTGTACTGACTAAGAACCAGTCTTCGGTTACGCGAGAGTTGCTGGAATGACCTTCCATTTCTCGATGAGCCCGCTTGACTCCGAAGAGGCTTATACGGATACCAAGTTCGTTCTGCTCGCCTTTACCTGGCTCCTAATACTATGGAGAACCGTCGATATTCGAAAACTTCTGATAGTCACAACGACCGCCCAGACTGTGCTCGTATTGGCGCAAGCATTCGTACCCTCTACCCGCTTCCTCCTCACCGTGCGGTCGGCTCTCGGTATTGGTGGGGCGGTATTTTCCGGCTCGCTGATACTTATGGCTGAGCATTCTGTCAATCATGTGGCCACGGGCGCTGCGGTGTTCGTTGCCGTGCCTCCGTTGACAATCTCGGTGCTGGGCGGTGTTTTGTCAGCCGTCGTCCGCACTCATAAGAAGGAGACCGGCCTGATGTGGCCCGCAGTTCTCTACATCGATGGTGTCCTCGGCCTCCTGGTCGCCTTCACTCTGTGGCTGCGGCTCCCAAGCCTCCCGAGCCGCGGCTGGTCTTCTCCCGCATCCAGGGCTTCTCACAACAACCATAAGGACGACAATGAAAGAGGGTGGAAGAATGAGATTTTGGGAGTTTTTAATCTCACAACTTTTCTTTGCATTGCTATCTTCACTTGCGCTAGTTTGGCAGGGGCAGCATCACCTTCTTACCTGTCCGTACATTTCCATCAAACATTCGCCCATATGCCATATTTCCTTTTCAGTATTCTGGCCGATCTGAGTTCATCGCACGTCATCTTCAACAGCTTAGTGGCCGCCCCCTATCTGGCCTCCATCTTGTCAGTCTTCCTCACCGCGCGCATGTCAGACAGATTGCGAGTTCGTGGCTATTTCGTGGGTTTTCATATGCTACTCTCCGGGTTGGGCTTCGCCTACCTGGCTCTGGCAGCACAGCTCGCCTGGAACCAGTGGTGGTCGTTTTTGGCGATGTTTCCAGCCTGTCTCGGTTTTGTCTCTGCAATGGCGATCACAATCGCTTGGGCTTTGGACAATACCAATTCCGTATACCAACGAGCGTTCGTCTTGACGATGCTGCTTTCCACCGGTCAACTGGTTACCCTCTTCTCTCCAGCCGGCATCAAACCCTACTGGAGAGCGGTCGATGAGCCGGCCCACGTTCGGGGTTTGATACTGTCCTCTGCGCTGATGATATCAGGCAGCATCTTGGCATTGCTGTTACGGACATACTTGGTGAAGTACAGCAACGGTGACAATATCAACAACACGACGGAGAAACATCTCTATCAACCCGTCGGTCTCGAGAGTCTCCTTTCCGATACCGACGAGATAGATGAGCAATGTACCGTCTGACGCATGCGAGATCGGTACCATCCTCACCGCGTCGCCACAAGACCTGGTAGCTAACCAGGATGGGGGCGACGAATAAGACGAGATCAGCACCGCAAACCACCATATCTGTGTCTCATGTATCTACGCAGTTCCAGCTACTTATGATAGATAGTATGTAGGGAATCTGAGCAGAAGTCACTGCCACCTTTCAGCTTGCCCTCCTTCTCGTCCAAAGATAAACGTTGGTGTAAAATTCTCTGGGAATATGGTACCAGGGTGCTTAGGGTTGCACTGCTTCCAGGGCAAGGTACTGCCTTTGACTTTTTGAAGACACTCGGCACACTAGTTGTTGAGACAGACCTCGCAGAAAAACAGCTCACCGGATTGTTAAGTATCGGCACCGCGGAGATTGCAGGTATAAGTCCATCAGTCATTGAGATACAATTTGACACCGGTGTTGGTACAGCCTGCAGCAGGTCTGTTTTCATGGCTGGCTTCGTCTTCGGGCTGTCGCTGTTCTCCTTCCGTTTACCAGTGGTAGATGAGTAGGCGGAAGATGACCTGGGTCGCGCAGCAGCCGCTTCTTCCTTTGTCGGGGCAGACATGACGTGGTACCCTTCATCGTGATCTGTGACAATAGCAGCATCGGATTCTTCATTATGAAGATCGTTGCCCTTTGCATGTTCATCTTCAATTGCCTTCTGCGAGACGATGACAGGTTCGTCCTCAAGTCCTCGAACAGCAGAGCCAATACAGCTCCGGCATTCACCGTCGAAAGGATCAATATAACATGCCAGCATGAGCCATCAGATTCATATCCACTATAGACTTCCTCGCTGGCCTCTTCTGCGATAGGTGTGCCTGTTGTTTTCTTAAAGCCTGTAAAGAAGTTTTTTGCACAGGTCTCTGCCGAAACAACCGTTGGTTTAGCGACAAATCGACCCTGGGCGGACTTCGCTCAGAACCGTATAAAATCTTCGATTTCGAACAGGTCAGGAGCAGGTGTGTCATTGCCCAGCCAGCATTGTTCAACGTCGAGGTCTGTGAGAGGCGGTCATTCATGCTTATCGCTTGCGCTCTTCATCTGTCAAAACCGCCACCTGCCACCCATGTGAATGATATGGATAGGCATTCAGAATCGTACTATATGTTTTCAGGATCACGATTGTTCTTAACCCAACGCTGCTTGTGATAAATCATGCGCTAGTCACGACCGTGCGGGCCCGTACGCTGTAGCATCAGATCTATATCCTTAGGTAATACTTAGCGATCAAATGGATAACGTATTCTACAAGTGAGTGGCGCATACAAGCGAGTGGTGTATTAAGCGTTATTTTATACTATTTCAGAACATCTGTAATTTAAAATATTTGTTATGAATCACTCTGCTAAGAAGGTGATCCACGGTTGGGTCTTATTATATGATAGATATATAACATATACTTATAAATAATAGTGTGCGAAGTACTATATAATTCAATAACTAATAAGTTGACTACGAAGAACTATGAACTATCTATGGTAAGGACTATATATATAAGTCAACTACCCTAGATTTGGGACGCCCTGGATTTGGGACACCCAACCAAAAACTTTAAATTTCATACCTATATATTTTATCATCCTATAACTCAACAACTATAATTATTATGAAAGCTAAATCGTAAGAATAGAATCGGGCGATTTAAAAAACTTTAATAATCTATTTAAATAAATAATTTATATCGATACGAGTATGCGTAAAAATATTTAATATATCTAAATCGATTTTATATAATCGTCTTAACGAAATTTAAAACTTATTTATTAGTTACGCAGCATAATAGTTATTAACTTTTATATAAAAAGAGATGCTTATCTAATAAATTCGAAATCTAGATTTGTAAAATTATGTTTTTACGCCTACTTAAATACGTAAAATAATTTATATTATTCAAATTAGCAGCGAAATATTTAAATCTATACTTCTATTCGACTATAATTAATTTATATATTTTAAAAAATATAATTCTAAGATTTTTATAGTTATAAATAAGATCTTAAATACTATTAAAGTATAAAATATAAGTCTTAATACTTTAAATAAATAATTCACTCGATTTAATAATATAATAACTAAAAATCGAATTCAGCTGGAAAATATATATAATATAAACGAAATAGACTTATCTATTAATATTAAATAAAATTAATATATACTTAATATAGTTGAGAAGACTTATATCTATATTAAAACGCTAAATAATAGAGAATAAATCTCTATAATCGAGACTATCGTTATAGATAGTCGAATTTTACAACCCCTAATTATTTTTTAAAAATAGAACCTTTAATCGACTTAATTTCTAAAGAATACCATTTTTAAATAGAAATATACGGTATTAACAAACAGTTAGATCTTAAATAAGATTACTTTAGATTAGTTACGAGATATATTTATCCTAGAAATCTTAAAAACCTAATTTATTCGCCTATTAATTATAGATGGCTATAAAACCTATTATTCTATAGATTTTATATAAAAATGCCGTTAGAATAGAATTATAATCTTATATCTATCTATTTATTCGTCTTATATTACACAACTATTAGATTAAGTATATATTA